>CANTUT010000107.1:1120000-1250000 GCA_947687605.1 Reutealis trisperma | reverse complement strand
GTTGAAGGTATGATCCTAGATAAGCTTAAATGCATTATGGTATACTTAAGGTATACTTAAGGTATCTTAGCATTATATTGTATTTAGAATGCAAATGTGGTTGAGAAATATGGAACTAGATGTTATGATGAATTGATGATGAACATATGGTTATGAATTGATGAAGTGAAAGGGATCATAAGACTTAAGCATGATGCTTGAAAGGTAAATTGTTAAGATGACATGTGTGGAAGTGTAAAGTGAATTAAGATAATTGTTAAAGTGAATTGATATTGAGGTAATAATATTGTAATGACCTTAAAAAGGTAATAATGTGATTTTAATGTGATATCAAGAGAGCCTATAAGGCTTAAGTATGCAAGACTTTCAAGTCAACGTGTTATGTGGAAGTGACGAGTACACCTATATGTGGACTTTAAGTGTATGTGTATGCTATATGTACATGGGGTAGTTATGGGATAGGAGCATCATGAGTAAATAAATACTAAGTATTAAATCAAATATTATGTTAGAGTTGAGGAGCTTTAGAAGTACAAAGGGACTACATATATTAGGAGCAAAGGAACCCCAAGGTGAGTAAACATCGTATTCATTCTTCAAGTGTGAGTAAACACTATGTTCATGTTATAAGTGCAAGTAACATTTTATTATGTTACAAATGTGTGAAAACATGCTATGTGAGCCTTTGTGATCCTTGAAACCCAAGTTCTTTCCATTTTAAATATTATTATATGATTTCTTTGTCAAGCTTGGGTTGCCAAAGGACATTTGATCCAAAACTAGTTTGTTTATCCATTGAGAACTTCTTGTGATTAACACCCTAACTTGTATTCTTTTTGGAGCTACACTATCATTGTATCATTGTTTGAAAGCTAAACCACTATTGTTATTGAAATACATGTTATTGTTGCCTTATGTGATATTGTTAATTGTGATTACCATTAGCTCTAGCTATGGTACCTTTTACCCTTTATGCAGAATCCTCGTGCCGATGCGGGTAATCATCGAAACTTGTGCACATGGTCTTAACCTGATGGATAGGGGTAGTGTATCCACATCAACTAGAAGGGGCAGTTCTAGCTGTGGGGCCTGATTAGCTTCATGCCTTATAAGTGATAGGAGATGGAATTTGGTATAAGGCCACCTCTCCTTAAAGTGTTCGAGTGATATAGCAATAGCCTTCACTCTTTATAAGTGATAAGTGTGATTTCTGCAAACTTGCCAAATTGAACCCTTGCTAAATTGCAACCTGATTCATGAATTATAAGTCATGAACTAAGTGTATAAGCTATGTGTTTCCTTTTCAAAGGAATATGTGATAATGTATGTGCCTTTTTGTTTACTCATTGAGATCATCTATCTCACCCCTTTTTCCTTGTGTGGTTCCAGGTGAGCAAATGTGAGGAGGCAAGGTAATGGATCAAGCATTCTACTTCACTTGGGGAATTCCTTGTCCAAGTTATCAATAATACAATTTTTATGAAGTCTTGTCATTAGATGCTCCGGGAATGTTGATTGATACTTATTGATATATATTATTTTTCCTTATGGATTTTATATGTAATGATTTATTTTAGTCTTCCGCAAATTTATGGTATTCATCTAAATGTTTTAAATGAGTTAATGTAAGAGGTTTGGTAAGATCCTAGGCATGATTTGTTTATATGTAAGTGGGTTCTATGGGCGTGGGTGACCTTATGTCTCCCTACGTTATAGGACCGTCATATCTCTAAGGTTGGGATGTGACAACAAAAATATAATTTAAATCAATATTTTTATCTAAACACAACAAAAATTAGTTTAGAACACAAATATGTAAATCAGTAGCCCCCCTTCTGTTTATGCATGAAATTTCAAATTATGAGTTTTAGGGTTTTCCTTTAGAGAATTCGCGTAGAGAGGGTTATGTGTTCTGTGAAAAAAATTGATTTCCCTTTCAAAATTTCACCTGGGCCAATTTAATCAAAAGAAAAATAGTAAATACATAGCCTAAAATAGTTTTCTCATGATTAGTTTCATAAAAATAAAGTAGTAAATTGAAAGAAGAGAAAAACTTATGAAAACGGTTGCGAAATCGCAAGCTTTGAAAGCATCTTGTGAATTTCAGTTGGGAGAATATTTTTGAGAGAATTTTTTGCTAGATTATGAAGAATAATAGAATGGTGGTTGCTCCCCTAGGACTGGCTGAAATTTAGGTTTAAAAATGAAGGGTTTTGGCAAAATTCTAAGTTTACCCTTAATGAGCTAGGTTAGTAATATTTTGGTGTAGCGTGCTTTTGGGAAATTGGGCCTTTTATTTAATTTATGGGCTGATTATAGGTAATTAAAAATAAATTTTTTTTTTATTATTTTTATTGAAATTCCCCCCAATATATTTATTTAAAAATATTTTAAAAATACTCAAAAATTATTTTATGCTTAAAAATCGCTTTGTGCATGGAAATTCACTTTATATGAAATAAATTATATTATGCATATGCACTTCATATAAATTACTTATTCCACAATAATAATTTTGCATATTAGAACTCATCTAATATGCCACATACTTATTAATTACATAATACATGAATTTTCATAAAAGCACACATTTTATCTTAGTAGCTTTAAATCCAAGTAAAATGGTCATGAAAACTCCTAGGGTGGATGTAGGTTGTTACAGTTAGATTAATTCTAATATGCATAATATGAATTATTATTATGAAATAAATGATTTATATGAAGTGTATTAGCATAAAATAATTTATTTCATATAAAATGAATTTTCATGCAAAAAGTAATTTTTAAGCATAAAATAATTTTTATGAGCATTTTTAAAATATTTTTAAATAAATAATTTAGGGGAGATTTAAATGAAAATAATAAGAAAAATATTTTATTTTTAATTACATATAATCAACCCATAAATTAAATAAAAAGCTTAATTTTCCAAAAGCCCACTACACTAAAACACTCTTAACCTAGCTCATTAAAGGTAAACTTTGAATTTGCCCAAAACCCTAAATATTTAAGCTAAATTTCAGCCAGCCCTAGTTGTAGCAACCACCATTTTGTTTTCTATCATATTTGTCATAGAAAATTCTCTCAAAAATATTCTCTCAACCGAAATTCACAAGATGCTTTTAAACTTAGTAATTTTGTGACCGTTTTCATAAGTCTTTCTCTTCTTTCAATTTATTATTTGATTTCTATGAAAATAATCATGAGAAAATTATTTTGTGCTATTTATTTACTGATTTGCTATTGATTAAATTTGGCCTAGGTGAATTCTTAAAAGGGAAATCATTTTTTCCGCTGAAAACACAACCCTCTTTATGCGAATTCTCCAAAGGTGAACCCTAAAACTCAAAATTGAAATTTCATGCATAAGCACAAGGGGGGCTGTTGATTTGTATTTTATTGTGCTCTAAATTTATTTTTGTTGTGTCCAAATGAAAAAAATTAATTTAAATCATATTTCTTTATATTACCATAATGACTAGAAAGTATCAAAAACAAGAAAGATTCATGGTTTTCATCCTAAAACCTAAAGTTAGAAAATTTCATGCATATAAATATCCTGGTTGTTGATTTATATATATTTGGGTTCTAAACTGATTTTTGTTATGTTTGGATGAAAAGTAATGGTTTAAATCACGTGTTTACATATTATTGTAATGATAAAAAAAGTACGAAATGCAAAAAAATTTATGGTTTTCACTCTCAGACCTATGGTTGGAAAATTTTCACGCATATATGTACATGTGGGTGTCGATTCCTATGTTTGAATGATCAAAAATGACTTTTGTTATGTTTACATGAAAAATCTTGGTTTAAACCATATTTTTTGCATATTACTGAAATGAGCGGAAAGTGCAAAAAGTAAGAAAATTCATGTTTTCCTTTGATAGGTATATTTGGCCTACATTGGGAATTTAATCTCAATATCTATAGTTTTTATATGATAGATTTTAATGATTATTGACATATATACATGAATGATAAATGATAAAATTGTATGTAGATTGAAGGAATAACTCTAGACAAGTCTAAAGACAATGAAGATTTCCTAACTCTATTTCTATGTTGTGATTGATATGTGTATATGAATAAGTGATGTGGAAAATAGGTTTTATGATGAGTTAATAATCAATTAATGATCTTAAATGGATGATGAGATTAATTCTATGAATTGGCTATAAGAGATAAGCATGACACTTGAAAGGTTACTTGTTAAGTTGACACATATGGAAAGTGTTAAGTGTGCTAAGTTGAATATTAAATTAAATTGATATTAAGATTAGGATATATTGTGTTTAACTTTAGGAAAGTCTTGGTATGAGTTATAATGTGATTTCATATGGGCCTATAATGGTAAAGTGTATAAGACTTTGAAAGTTAATATGTTATGTGCAAGTGATGAGTACGCTTCTATATGCAACTCCAAGTGTATGTGAATGTTATATGTGCATTGGATAGATATGGGATAGGATAGCATAATAATTAAGCAAATGCTAAGTATTGAATTAAATATTATGTTAGAGCTTGAGGAGTAGTAGAAGTTCAAAGGGCTACAAGAACTAGGAGCAAAGGAACCACAAGGTGAGTAAACATCATGTTCAAGTTACAAGTACAAGTTTTCATGTTATGTGAACCTTTGACATCTTGAAACCCAATTTCTTTTTTATTTTTAATTATGACTATATGATTTCTTTGTAAGCTTGGGTTGCCAATGGACAATTGGTCCAAAACCATTTTTTTTAATGATAATAAGGAACCTTTGTGAATTGATGCCTTACCTTACTTTCTTTCTGAAACCACACTGTTATATATCTTTTGTTCAACAAGTTAAACGACTATTGCTCTTATGTTCATGTGATTGTATTCTTCAAGGCTATTGTTATAATTGATTGCCATTAGCTCTAGCTATGGTATCTATGAACCCTTTATGCAGAAATCCTTATGCTGATATGGGTAATCATAGATACTTGTGCACATGGTCTTAATCCGATGGATAGGGTAATGTATCTACCTCAGCTAGAAGGGGCAGCTCTAGCCATGGAGCTTGATCAGTTCCATGACTTTACAAGTTACAAGTTGGGAGTTGGAATTTGGTATAATGCTACCTTTCTCTTGAGTGAATGAACTAATAATCGTCACTATTTTTAAGCTGCAAGTTGATTTTCTGTGAACCTTGCTTATTTGCAAACCATGATTTATTAATCTTGAACTCTTATAAAGGGATTATGTTATTTTACAATTTTTTATTGTTTACTCATTGAGATCATCCATCTCACCCCTTTTTCCTTACGTGGTTTCAGGTGAGCAATATGAGGAGGCAAGGTGATTGCTTAAGCAACCTACTCCATTTAGGAAATTCCCTTGTCAAAGTTTATTACTATGATATGTTATGATGATTCTCTAGACGCTCCATAAGTTCTTATTTTGGAACTATATGTTTGATGATTTAATTTGGAGTCTTAAGTATTTCTTTTCATATGGATTGTATTTAAAGCATAATTTAACTATTCTTCTGCAACTTAAAGTTTTTCTCATAAGTTTAATTAAGTTAATGCATGAGGTTTAGGTACAATCTTAGGTAATGTTATTATATGCATGAGTGGTTTCTACAGGTATGGGTGACCTTATGACTCCCCATGTTCTAGGATCATCATATCTCTAAAATTGGGATGTGACAAAATTGGTATCAGAGCTATAGTTTTTAAAGTATAGTTTAGTCTTGTTTATTTATTGGGTTGGTTAAGTATAATCCTAGAGCATAAGAATTTTTCTATCATGTCATTTATAGTCTAGAGTTAGTATAGTTCTACGAAATCGTAATAAGCTATAGTACTCTTTGTTATTATTTGTGTGCATTACTATTCTTTTACCAAATGACTAAGAAGATTACTCCTGTTAAAGGACTGCGACCTAGAGCACCACATGTGGCATGCAAGAGGATATAGCAGGAGATGTTCGAGAAAGTCATACTTGTGATTCACCTCAAGGAAGAGAAGGTGCCTAAAGAAGAGGAACCCAAGGAGTATTTAAATTGTGATTAGGTTTATGGTAAGATTCAAAAATTGGAGAGTGACTGCTCAGATTTGAGGTAAGAAAATTGATATCTGAGGCTCTTGGTTCATGCCTTAAAGGAGGATGTGGATCAGCTTAAGACTAGAGATGTTGAGCTAATGGATGACAACACACCTGGAGATTTTTGTCACTCGCCATTTAGGACTTTGTCCTCAAGGGGTTATGTGATGAATAAAGATTTATTTTGCTACAAATGTCATGGTTTTGGTCACATTTCTGCTAATTGTCCTCTTATCAATTCCTCGCCCGAGCAACCCTGGAAACTACTTGACATTCATCCAAATGAGGGGAACAGTTGAAGTTGCACTAGTAGTGGATGGCTATTGGCCTAGGGGATAGGATTTATATGATGTGAATAATACTATTGATTGCCTAGCGACTTAGTATGCATTGATTTCTTATATTGCCTATGACATGATTGACTTATATATGATAGAGAAATTTATGATTCTATAAGTTATATGTTACATGATTATGATATATTGTACATGCTATGATATGTGCTATGTGATCAATGTTATATGGTATGTGATTTGAGATGTGATATGATATGTGATAAGCACTTAATCGACTACACTTTACGCCTTGTTTTTAATATATTTTATCCTTAAATTGATTTGATTTGTTTGTTTAGTGTTTTTCTAGAGTTCTTTTAGTTAATCCAGTGCCAAATGATGCCATGAACCAAATGTGATCTAGAATGGTGAAGAATCTAAGCCAAAATGATAATTTTTAGAAGAATATGGGCAGCCATGGGTGACCACATGGCTGGAATTCCAGATATGTGATAAGAGCAAATTGGAAATTCATCTAGTAGACTCCCACGGGTGGAGGCACAGCTGAGGTTTCACCCATAGAAGGTTACGTTCTTTGGCCTTGTCATTGGCATGGCTGGAACCCAAGCTGTGGGTCTAGCCGTGTGAGGTTAAATTTCAGCAATATAAATCAGATCAGATAGCATTTTAAGGGGAGCCGCCACAGAGCAAAAATAGAGATTTAAGAGGATTGGCTAAGCCTTAGAGTCATGGAAAAGGCTTGAAGGCTAGAGATATTGAGTATTTAATTAAATTAAAGATCAAGATCCAAGGGGAAGTGGAAGATTGAAGAGAAGATTTCAAAGAACATCACCTAGATTTGTTTGAGATTTCTTCCTCCTTTTTTTTTTTTTTTTTTTTTTTTCTGCATCTTTGTTCTTCAATTTTAATATGAACTAATTATATTTGTATTGGACCCTAGTTTTGATTGTATAGATTGAAGGATTTAAACTTTAATCAATTTATATTTGGTTGTTTTATTTTCATGATAAATCTTATTATTCTAATTAGCAATTGCTAGCTTGTTGATTGGATATTGTTTCTATATTGGACGAGTAGAGATACCCTGATATGGATAGATCACTAATGGGAATAGAGAGTTGATTGGGGTGCTAGAGATAGACCTACAAAACTTCTTTGGATGTTAATCTCTTAAACTTAATGCTACTCCTATTTGATTATAGGTTGAGAAGAGATTCCCCTATAATACTTAGGAAGTTAGGGATTTAATCACTTGAGAAAGGTTTTTATCTAATTTAGTGAGAGTCCAATTCAATCCATTGTTTGATATGCATAACCAACTAGGGGGATTTATATTTAGATTAGCTTTGCCTAGATTATTTTCATCAATATCATTTACTTGCTTTCTTAGGTTAGCTTAGTTAATTTAGATTATTTTAATCAATCTACATCTTGATCAACTAGATAATAATTGAAGTTTGCACTAGTACTTATACACTATCCTCGTGGAGACGATACTAATACTCACTACTTTATTACTTGATAACGACCTGTGTACTTGCAGTTTGTTAGTGTGCATTTTGGCACATCAATATGATATGAATTCATGCAAAATGCATAGTAAGTATGATATGATAATGGGGTTAGATGGGTTAGAAGGGAGTTAGCTCTAAATTCCATTATCATGATAGCAGAATGCCTCCCAAGAAGAAGGTTCACATAGTTGCCCAACTCATTAAGGCAAGTGAATGCTGCCTCTACACCTGCACGGTCAAGAGAAAGATTGAATTTGGGCGCGCCAACTATAGGCTCTAACGAGCAAGCCTCTTCGCAAGAGGTTCACGTTATGTGCGAGGAAATGAGGGACTTGAGCAAGGAATTTGATGAGCTGCAAGCTCAAAGGCGAGAAATGTCACCAATATAAGAAGGAAATGGAGTTCTGCCTCCTGCAATAGTGGCACTTGCATGAAGAGAAAGGAAGCAGCTACCTAACGAAGGGATGACTGTCTTAGAGTTTAAGAAGCTATAGCCACCTACCTTCTCCAGTGAGGAGAGTGATGACCCTCATGAATTCTTGGATGAGATGGACAAGCTAGTTTGTCGATTATCTTGCTCGGATGCCTGAGTGATTAAGTTGGTAGGACTCCAACTTAAGAAGGAGGCTTGGTACTGGTATGAGAGAAATATTGAGGAGCAATTATATGGAGTTGACCCAACTACTTAGGCAGAATTTAAGCAAGAGTTGATGGATCGATTTTTGCCTGAAGGCAAAGGGCAAGATAGGGTGCTACAGTTAGAGCAGCTAAAGCAGAAGCCTGGAATGTCGATATCAGATTATGCTAAGGGGTTCAATTGACTTAGCGTGTTTGTTGTCAACATCGTTCTTATAAAAGCCAGCAGCATCAACCGTTTCCTTAGAGGATTCATCACACATTTATTCAACTCATTGGCAACAATTGAATTCTTGATCTTAGCTAAGCTGATAAATTAGGCCAAGATAATGGAAAAGAGATATAAGGCCAAAAGGGCTGAATGAGTTGGGCATGAGCAAAAGGGGAAGCACAAGAGCAAGGGGTATGGAGGCCAACACAGAGGAGGAGGAGGAGGTCCAAGGAAGGAACCATCGCTAGCCACTACAACACATGGACTACGGAATGAACAAACTAAACAGAGCTTTTCCACTTATCGCCAGTGTGGGAAGAAACATCCTAGAGTTTGCTAAAGAGTCTCAAGCACATTCTTAAAGTGTGGATAGATGAGCGACTTCATCAAAGACTGCCCTCAGATGAGGAATCTAGGGAATCAACCATAGCACCTCCATAATCTAGACCATTCCAACCCTAAGGACAAGGAGGTAAGAACAAAGGGCTAGTTAATGGAAATGCATTGGTGGCAGACAATAGGAGCAAGGGTCGAGTCTTCACACTAAATTAGTAAGAGGCTTGCGCTACACACATTGCCATCATAGGTATCATTCCTATCCAAAATGCTAGTTCAAGATGCTTGATTGATTTTAGTGCTACACATTCTTTTGTATTAGCATGCTTTGCTAAGAGTCTTGGTAGAAATAAGGAATCAATGATTGAACCCTTAGTAGTGTCAACTCCTTTAGGAGAAGTGATGGATGTTGAACATATGTTTAAGGATTGTGAGGTAGCCATTGATGGACAGAAACTTCCTGTACATGTCATATCCCAACTTTAGAGATATGACGATCCTAGAACACGGGGAGACACAATTTCACCCACACCTATAGAACCAACTTACACATATGCAAATCATGCCTAGGATCATATCGAACCTGATGCATTAACTTAAATATCTAATATCATGGGAAAACTCAATATGTGGAAGAATAGTTTAACAAATACTTTGAAAACACCTTATACAAAATAGTGGATAAAGTCTTAAAATAAATTATCAATAATTAATATCCTATAATAAACTTACTAGAGCATCTACAAATATCTCTTCATAACATAGTATTATTAAAGACTTTGATAAGGAATCCCCAAGTGAAGTAGAATGCTTGAGCCATCACCTTGCCTCCTCACATTTGCTCACCTAGAACAACACAAGGAAGAAAGGGTGAGATAAATAATTTCATTGAGTAAACAATATAACACATACATTAACATATATTCCTTTGAAAAGGAAACATATAGCTTATACACATAGTTCATGATTTACAATTCATGAATCAAGTTGCAATTTAGCAAGGTTTTTAATTTAGCTAGTTTGCAGAAATCACACTTATAACACATAGGGAGTGAAGGCTGTTGCCCTCATCACTCAAACACATAGAGGAGAGGTGGTATTAAACCAAATTCTAACTCCTATAACATAAAAGGCATGAAGCTGATTAGGCCCCATGGCTAGAATCACCCCTTTCTAGCTGAGATGGATACACTACCCTTATCCATTGGGTTAAGACCATGTGCACAGGTTTTGATGATTACCCACATTAGCATGAGGACTTTTGCATAAAGGGTTAAAGGTACCATAGCTAGAGCTAATGGTAATCACATATGCCAATAACATTTAAGGTAATAAAACATGTATCACAATAGCAATAGTAGTTTAACTTTTGAATAAAAGATACAAGAATTGTGTAGTTCCAAAAAGAATATAAGTTAAGGAAATAATCACAAGAGATTATCGTTGGAGAAACAAATATAGTTTTTGGTCTAATTGTCCTTTGGCAATCGAAGCTTTACAAAAAATCATTTAATCATATTTTAGGATAGGAAGAACTTGGGTTTCAAAGATATCAAAGGCACACATAACATGATATCACATATTTGTAACATAACATAATGTTTACTTACACTTGTAGTATGAATATAGTGTTTACTTACCTTGTGGTTCCTTTGCTCCTAGTACACGTAGCCTTTTTGAACCTCTAAAACTTCTCAAGCTCTATTATAATTTTTAATTCAATACTTAGTATTTATTTAATTATGATGCTATCCTATCCTATAGCTACCCCATGCACATATAACATTCACATACACTTGGAGTTGTACATATAAGTGCACTTATCACTTGCATATAATATGTTGACTTTAAAAGTCTTATAAACTTGGCCTTTATAGGCCCATATGAAAATACATTATAATCATGTCAATACCTTTCTAAGGTCAACACGATATCATTACCTTAATATGAATTTACTTTAACAATTATCTTAGTACACTTAACACTTCCATATATGTCAACTTAACAAATAACCTTTCAAGCATCATGCTTATCTCTTATGACTAATTCTTTCAATTAATCTCTTCATAAATTCAAGATCATTAATTCATTATTAACTCATCATACAACCTACTTCCATATTATCCAATCACATTCACATATTAATCACAACATAAAGTTAAGATACCTCAAGTATGCCAAATTGCCTCTAGGCTTGTCTAAGGTCATTCCTTTAACCAACATGCAATTTAACTATTTATCATTCATTTATACATATCAATAATCATTAAAATATAACACACAAAAATTATGGACATTGGGATAAGAATCCCAATGTAGGCCGAATGCTCCATTCTAAAGAAAACCTGAATTTTCTTATTTTTTGCACTTTCCTTCTGTGACAGTAATATGCAAAAACATGGGTTGAAACAAGATTTTTCATGTAATCAGACAAAAATCATTTTAGAATATAAACATGTAGGAATCAATACATTCATATGCATAAAAATTTCCAACCTTAAGTTTTAGGATGAACTACCATGAGTTTTCTTGTTTCTAGTACTTTCTGGTCATTACAGCAATATGTAAACATGTGGTTTAAATCATTATTTTTTATTCAATCAAAAAAAATATTAGTTTAGAACATCAATAGGTATGAATTGGCAGCCATAGATGTTTTTCACACATGAAAGTTCCAAATTTAGGGTTTAGAAAGAAAATTATGAGTTTTTAAGCTTTCTGTGCTTTCCGTTCATTACAGCGATATGCAAACACATGATTTAAATCATTATTTTTCATCCAAACAAAACAAATATCATATTAGAATTCTTCCATACACAAATTGGCAGCCATATGTACATGAAATCATGGAATTTTCTAACTCTAAGTTCTAGCACAAAAACCTTGAATTTCTTTGTTTTCTGAAACTTTTCGGTCATTACAGTAATATGTAGAAATATGATTTGATTAAATATTTTTCATCTAAACACATCAAAAATCAGTTTAGAATAGCAACATGTAAAAATTCCCCCCCTTGGTAAGGTTTATGCATGAAAATTTCAATTTTGAGTCGTAGGAATTACCTTTGGAGAAATCACGTAAAGAGGTTAGCGCTTTCAGTAGAAAAATTAATTTTTTTGTCAAGATATCACCTAACCCAAATTTTATTAGTTAAAATTAATAAATATTCAGTTCAAAATAATTTTCTCAACATTAGTTTCATAAAAAACCAAATAGAAAATTAAAAGGAAAAGAAAAACTTACGAAACGGTCGCAAAAATCACAAGTTTGAAAGGATTTTATGAATTTCGGTAGAGAGAAATATTTTGAGAGAATTTTTCTGCCAAAATACAGAAAAATAGAGTGATGGCTACTAGAATGAGTGTGCTGGCCAAAATTTGCTATTTAAATGTAGGGTTTTGGGCAATTTCCAATAATACCCTTAATGAGCTAGGTTAGGAGTATTTTAGTGCAGTAGGCTTTTAGATATTTGGGCCTTTTTTTTAAATTAGGGGCTGATTATGAGTAATTAGAATAAAAATATTTTTCTTATTATTTTCATTAAAATTTTCCTCAAAACATTTATTTAAAAAAAAATTAAAAATACTCATAAGATTATTGTATGTGTAAAAATTGCCTCATTTTACGAAAAATAAATTATTTCATGCTAATGCATCTTATTCAAATCATTTATTTCACAATAATAATTCATATTAGGCATAATTAAAATTAATTTAACATGCTCCAAACTCATAAATCATGTCACACATAAAATTCACATAGTCACACAATTTGTTAGAGTAACCTTAAATTCTAATAATTTGTCACTAAAACTCCTAGGGTAGATGTGGGTTGTTACAATACAATTGCTAGAACTTGATGTGCTAGAATTTGATGTAATCCTAGGGATGGACTGGCTATATGAGCATGAAGCTCGTATCCACTACAGAGAAAAGTTAGTGGAATTTTGAACTAAGGATGGGGTGGAATTTAAGTACCAAGGAGATAGGAATGAGAAACCACTAAATGTGATATTAGCCTTGGGAGCAAGGAGGATGTTAAGGAAAGGGTGCCAAGTGTACCTAGCTCATATAGTCGATACTGACAAGGAGACCATCATTCAAGACAAGAGTATATTAGTGACGGATGAATTCATAGACGTCTTTCCAAAAGATCTACTTGGAATACCACCAGATCATGAGATCTAGTTCAACATTGAACTGCTACCAGGAATGAAGCCTATATCGATACTGTCATATCATATGGCACTAGTGGAATTGAAAGAATTAAAGATACAACTGCATGATCTACTCAATAAGGGTTTTATCAGACCGAGTAGTTCGCCATAGAGGCATGCTAGTGTTGTTCGTGAAGAAGAAGGATGGCTCATTCCGGATGTGCATAGATTATGGCCAGCTCAACAAAGTTATAGTGAAGAATAAGTATCCTTTGCTAAGGATAGACAATCTATTTGATCAACTACAAGGAGCTAGCTACTTCTCCAAGATTGACTTGAGGTCCAGCTATCATTAACTAAGGATCCATAGGGAAGACATCTGCAAGACTGCCTTCCATATAAGATATGGTCATTATGAGTTCACCATACTACCATTCGGTCTAACAAATGCTTCTACTGCTTTTATAGACTTGATGAATCAAATATTTAGGTCATTCCTTGATAAGTTTTTAATCGTGTTCATCGATGACATTTTGATTTACTCCAAGGGTAAAGAAGAACATGAAGAGCAATTGAGGATTGTGCTACAAACATTGCGAGACTATCGACTCTAGGTGAAGTTGTCTAAGTGTGAGTTTTGGATGAAGTCTATCAATTTTCTTGGGCATTTAGTATGTAAAGAAGGAACTCAAGTTGATCCTAGGAAAGTTGAAGCGATAGCCAATTAGCCACGACCCACAATAGTTTCTAAAGTTTGGAGTTTCTTGGTTATGGCTGGCTATTATCATAGATTTGTATAAGACTTTTCTAAGATAGCAGCACCATTGACTAAGTTGACTAGAAAACAAGTTAATTTTAATTAGGAAGAGTCCTATAAAAAGAGTTTCCAAAAGCTCAAGAAGTGCTTGATATCCACTCTAGTTTTGGCTTTACTCACAGGTGAAAAAGGATTCATAGTCTATTGCGATGCCTTAAGAGTAGGACTTGGATGCGTTCTAGTGCAAAATGGTAAAGTTATCACCTATGCATTGTGACAACTTAAGAAGCATGAAGTAAACTACCCTAATCATGACTTGGAAATGGCAGTGGTAGTGTTCACTCTTAAGATTTGGAGACACTACATGTATGGGATAAAGTGTGAGATCTATACGAATCATAAGAGTCTTCAGTACATCTTGAACCGTAGAGACCTCAACCTGAGATAGAGGAGATGGGTGAAACTGTTGAAGGACTATGACTACTAGATTCTCTACCATCTCAGAAAGGTGAATGTGGTGGCAGATGCTTTGAGTCAGAAATCAATGGGAAGTCTAGCCTATGTGAATGTACAAAAGAAGCTGATCGTGAAGGAGTTAAAGGGATTGTTTAGTCAAGGCTTAAGGCTAGAGATTAGAGAATTGCGAGCTTTAGTGGCTCATTTTCAAGTGAAGTCAAAGCTAGTAGAGGAGATTAAGGCTTCACAGGATAAGGATCCACACTTGATTAAGTTAAAGGATGAAATGGAGAAAGGAAAGAACCTTGAATTGGAAGTAGTCGATGGGATTCTAAAGTGTGTAAAAAGAGTATACGTGCCTAATGTGGAGTGACTAAGGGAAAGGATATTGAAGAAGGCACATCAAACACTTTACTGTCTCATCCCAGAACTACCAAAATGTATCATGATGTAAGAGCAAGTTATTGGTGGCCTGGATTGAAGAAGGATGTGGCTAAGTTTGTGGCATCCTGCCTAGCTTGCCAACAAGTCAAGTATGAACGCCAACGACTCTCCAGACTGCTTTAAGAGATTCAACTACCTGAATGGAAGTGGAAGTGCATCACAATAGACTTTGTAGTTGGGTTACATAGAACCTCTAAGGGCTATGACTCTGTATGGGTCATAGTGGATCGACTGACGAAGTCTACCCATTTTTTGTAAGTCAAGACCATATACTCTACAGCTCAGTATATGTAACTATACATTGACAAAATTGTGAAATTGTATGGAGTATCAATTTTTATCATCTCTGATTAAGGCACTCAATTCACCTCAAGGTTCTAGCAAAAGTTGCAAGAAGCATTAGGAATGCAATAGGATTTTAGTACTACATTTCAGCCTCAGACGGATGGACAATCTAAAAGAACAATTCAGACACTCAAGGACATATAAGGATGTGTGTGTTGGATTTTGGTGGTAGCTGGGATAAGCATCTACCCTTGATTGAGTTTGCCTACAACAACAGTTACCATTCGTCTATCGGCATGGCACCATACGAAGCATTATATGAGAGGAAATGTCATTCTCCAGTTTGTTGGGTTGAGCCTAGAGACAAATATATGGAGATGCTAAAATTGCTTAAGGAGATTACTAAAAAGGTACCTTTGATTTAAGATCTGCTGAAGATGGCCTTCAGTCGATAAAAGAGCTATGCAAACCCTAAAAGGAAGGACGTACATTTTACCATGGGAGATCACATCTTCTTGAAAGTCTCCCCAATGAAAGGCATCATGAGATTTGGCAAGAGAGGGAAGCTATCTCCTCACTTCGTTGGTCCTTTTGAAATCTTGGATAAGGTTGGGGAAGTGTTTTATAGGCTTGCCTTACCCCCAATTAGGGCATATGTGCACCCAGTTTTCCACATCTCAATGTTAAGAAAATATGTGTCGGATCCATCTCATGTGTAGTTATCGCTAGAAATCACAATAGATGAGCAATTATCTTATGAGGAGCTACCAATAGCTATAATGGATTGATAAGTGAAAAGGTTAAGGAACAAGGAGATATCTATGATCAAGGTTCAATGATGAAATCATGGAATAGACGAGTGTACTTGGGAAGCTGAAGAGGAGATGCGACAGAAGCATCCTCAGCTTTTTGAGAGCATATAAGTAAGTATCTAAATTTGTCACATCCCAATTTCTAAGACATTACGATCCTAGAACATGAGGAGACATAAGGTCATTCACATCCATAGAACCCACTCATGAACATACAATTACTGCCTAGGATCGTACTGAACCTCATACATTAACTTAATAAAATCTTTTCTTTTGCAAAGGAATAACCTTAAGTTGCAGAAGTTAAAAATATACTTTAATATAGTTCAAAAGAAAATAATAATCAGACTCTTAGCAAATTCTCCAACATAATATTCTAAATAAAGTTCCCAAAATAACTCCTGGAGCATCTAAGGACTCATCGTAGCACGGTATTATTATAACTTTGACAAGGAATTCCTCAAGCGAAGTCGAATGCTTAAGCCATCACCTTACCTCTTCATATTGCTCACTTGGAACCATAAAAGGGAAAAAGGTTGAGATAGATGATTTTACTGAGTAAACAATATAGCACATACAACAACATATATTCCTTTAAAAAGGAAACCCATACCTTATAACACATAGTTCATGATTTACAGTTTATGAATCAAAGTTTGCAATTTAGCAAGGCTTATAGAAATCACACTTATAACACAACATACAGAGTGCAGGTTATTGCCATAATCACTCGAAACATAGAGGAGAGGTGGCATCAAACCAAATTACAACTCCTATCACATAGAGAAGCATGAAGCTGATCAAGCCCCATAGCTAGAATCGCCCCTTCTAGCTGAAATGGATACACAACCCCTATCTATTGGGTTAAGACTGTCTATACAGGTTCTGATGATAACCAGTATTGGTATAAGGATTTCTATATAAAAGGGTTTAGAAGTACCATAGCTAGAGCTAATGGCAATCACATATAACAATAGTACTTAAGGCAATAATAACATGTATCACAATAGCAACACAGTTTAACTTTTTAAAAAAAGAAGATACAATAAAAATGTAGTTCTAGAAAAAATATAAGTTAGGGCAATAATCACAAAGGTATTATCATTGGATAAGCAAAAATGGTTTTTGGACCAATTGTCCTTTGGAAACCCAAGCTTAACTAAGAAATCATAGAGTTTCATTTTAAAAATAGAAAAGAACTTGGCTTTCAAGAATATCAAAGGTTAACATATTGTGATAGCTTGTACTTGTAACAATAATATAATGTTTACTCACCTTGTGGTTCCTTTGCTCCTAGAACTCATAGCCTTTAAACCTCTAATACTCCTCACACTGCAAAATAATAATTAATTCACTACTTAGTATTTATTTAGTCATCATGTCATCTAGTATTTATTTAGTCATCATGTTATCCTATCCCATTACTACCCTATGCACATATAACATTCACATACACTTGGAGTTGCACTTAGAAGTGCACTCATCACTTGCACATAACATGTTGACTTTTGCGTCTTGCATACTTTGCCTTTATAGGTCCATATGTAATCACATTATAACTCATACTATGACTTTTCTAAAGTCAAACAAAATATGTAATGATCTCAAAATCAATATACTTAACACTTTTATATATATCAACTTAAAAATAGCTATTCACGTGTCATGCCTATCTCTTATGATCAATTCATACAATCAATCCCTTCATCAATTCAAGATCATTAATTCATTGTTAATTTATCAAGAAACCTATATCCATATTACTTAATCACATTCATATATTAATCACAAATAGGGTTAAGATACCCTAAGTATACCGAATTATCTATAAGCTAGTATGGGGTCATTCCTTCAATCAACATGCCATTTAAACATTTATTATTCCTATATACTTGTCAATAAGTATTAAAATACATTACATAAAATTATAGACATTGGGATTGAATTCCAATTATAGGCCGAATTACACATTAAAGTAAAAACATGAACTTTCTACCTTTTCACAGTTTCTGTTCATTACAGTAACATACAAATGCATGATTTAAACCTAGATTTTTCATATAATCAAAACAAAAATCATTTTAGAACATGGATATGTAAGAATTGACACCTATATAGATTCATATGCATGAAAAATTTCTAACTTTAGGTGTTAGGGTGAAAACTATGAACCTTTCTTATTTCCGGTACTTCTCGGTCATTACAGTAATATGTAAACACATGCTTTAAATCATTATTTTTCATTAAATTATCAAAAAAATCAGTATAGTATACAAATTCATACAAATCACCAGCCCCTAAGGTTCATAGACATGAAAATTTTCAACTTTTAAGTTATAGGACAAAAACCATGAATTTTCTTGTTTTCTAAAACTTTTCGGTCATTATAATAATATACAGAAATATGTTTTAAATAAATATTTTTTTATCTAAATACAATAAAAAAAACCATTTAGAATACATATATGTACAAATTGGTAGCCCCCCTTGAGTTTATGCATGAAAATTTCAATTTTGAGTTTTAGGATTCACCTTTGGAGGATTTGCATAGAGAAGTTTGTGTTTTCAGTAGAAAAAATCATTTTATCTTCCAAAAACTCACCTAGGCCTAATTTAATCAATAAAAATCAATAAATATTCAGTTTAAAATAATTTTCTCATAATTAGTTTCATAGAAATCAAATAATAAATTGAAAGGAGAGAAAAACTTATGAATACGGTCAAGAAATCGCAAGGTTTGAAGGTATTTTGTGAATTTCAGTATAGAGAATAATTTTGAGAGTTTTTTTTGCCAAAATAATGAAATATCATAATGGTGGCTTTTGGATACATGGGCTGGCTGAAATTCACCTTATATATTTAGAGTTTTGGGTAATTTCCAAGATTATCCTTAATGAACTAGGTGTGGAGTGTTTTGGTGTAGTGGGATTTTGGGAATTTGGCCTTTTTATTTATTTTATGGGCTGATTATAGGTAATCAAAAATAAAATATTTTTCTTATTATTTTCATTAAAATTTCCCCTAAAACATTTATTTAAAAATATTTTAAAAATGCTCATAAAAATTATTTTATGCTTAAAAATCGCTTTTTGCATGAAAATTCATTTTATGTGCAATAAATTATTTTATGCTCATGCACCTCATATAAATCACTTATTTCTCAATAATAATTCATATCATGCATATTATAGCTAATCTAACATGCCACATACCTATCAAACACATAACACATAAATTCCCATAAAAGTACATACTTAGTCTTAATAGTTCTAAATTCAAGCAAATTGGTCATGAAAACTACTAGGGTGGGTGTAGATTGTTACATTCTCCCCCCTTAAAGTAATTTATCCTCGAATTTTCTAATCTAACCATACAACACACTCTACTTAACTTCTCCACCACGCTCTACTTAACTTTTCCACCATGCTTCTGCTGCGCCACTCAAACACAATATCTAACTACAATTAACATATCAAATACTGTAGGGCATATACTCATAATCTATCAAAAATCACACTAATAAACCTTTAGCTTAAGCTACACCTATGTTAATCTCTTATTCAAACAAATCTTAAACTAATCCTTAATAATTTTTGTATCCCTTAACCTCAAACAAAGTAATAGAACCTTTAATTTCACCTTCAATCAAATATAATCCCAAGCATTTCTTTCTTATATCTCTATTATTATTAAAATCTATACTAATACCTTAATCACCACATCCATTCATTAGTTATCAGTCATATAAGAATCCAACAGATAATTCCAAATTAAAAACTCTAATTGATATTCGAAAATCCTCTTTCCATATTAATAATTATTAATTAATCTATTATAATGTTAATAAATATTTTCGTGTTTAATACCTTGCTAACATCCAATTTCTGCACTCCCATCATTTATCAATTAAAAAATATTTAAACTTAACAATCATTCTCATATATATCATATTCTAAATGAACTTGCATTTTATTAATTTACAATCCTAAATAAACTTCTCATAACTCTTTTAGACTTACTCTCTTTCTGTATAATATATACATCATTACCATGACTTAATTATCTAGTGCCTCGTAAATTTTTTTTTATACCTTTAGCTCTTAATATCATCTCACTTTAGGTTTTCCAATTACATCTTGCTATACGTCACATTCCTAATCATTTAACTTATCCATATTAAAATAATAAACTTTCTAATACCATTGCTATTCAATGAAATCTCTATGCAACTCTTATATCTTTCCAAATCTATGCCATCTAAGTTATCTGAATAAAAAAAATTCTTTCGTACTAAAGATCACCACCAAATTTTCCAGTAACCTTAATTGAGCATTATTGTGCCTAACACCTTAAAATATTTCTCATCTAGAGGACTCAAATCCCTTTTAGGTATATTCAAAACTATTTAATTTTCAAAATTGCGTAGCATCATACTTATACTTTTATCATCATTACAAGTCTGAGAATACTTATCCTTTTATGTCTCCCCCTCTTTAAAGAAATTTGTCCTTGAATTTAGATACTTACGTATATGTTCTTGAAAAACTGGGAATGCTTCTACCACATCCCTTCCTCAGCTTCCTAAGTCCACTCATCCATTCCATGATTACACTAATGGACCTTAATAATAGGTATCTCCTTGATATACAAATTTCTCCCCATCCTTAGTTTGAAGTTCTACTTGCTTTTCTCTATAGTCAATACAAGCTTCATACCCATATAGCCAATCCATTCCTAAGATCACATCGAATTTTAGGACATCAAGTTCTAATAACTCCACTGGAAGTTTTCATTTGTCAATGACTACCTCACAGTCCTTAAACATATACTTTACTTCCATCATTACTTCTAAGGGGGTCGACATCACTAATGGTTCACTAATTAATTCCTTATCTCTACTGAGACTCTTTGCAAAATATGGAGATGCAAACAAATGTGTAGCACCAGAATCAATCAAGCATCTTGCACTAGAATTTCGAATGGGAATAATACCTCCTTCTTTTAAATCACACTAGATTAATATTCTTCCTTTGACTATACTTGATAATTACACAAGTAACAGAGAATCCCTACCTTTTTTAGTGTTCTAGTCCATATGGTAACATCTAACCCACAAATTCCTTAATATACTTCATTTACTTCATACCATATACTTATGTATATATAATGTAACTTATTTGTTTCATTCTCCTACTGATCATTACTAAATATCATTTCTCTTCTTATGGCATCAATCACAATTATCATTTAATAACTCCATATAATTCATATTTCAAACCATTATAACATGTAAGCATTTCATATTTCATAACATTATACCTATCAATCATTATTCTCAGTTGGATCAAAACTTAGTCATCTTCTCTTTCTAATCCACTTAACCTTACTATTAAATTATCATACCTAGCATGCATTAATGAGCACCCATCATATAATATCACATCACAAGACATATATCACTGAGTATGTATCACATATCATGGCATGTAAAATTAATCCTAATCACGTAACAAATAACCTATAGCATAATGAGCTCTCCTATCATATTTAAAAGTGAATCATCTCTTAGGCAAATAAGGAATCAATCCACACTAAGTCGCTAAGCAATCAAATAATGTCGTTCATATCATGTAAGTCTTATGCCACTAGGCCAATAGTTACCAACTGCTAGCAGAAGTCCCAGTTGTGTCTCTTATTCATAGCTCCTTAGCCTTGAGGTTGAGATGGTCCAGGTGGTGGAGGCACCAAGGTCACATTTCTTAAATTTTCCCTTTTGTGGGCAATCTTTGCAGAAGTGGCCCATTTAACCACATCTGAGACATGTGCTAGAGGCTTTCTAGCAATCTCTAGAATGTTTCTTGCCATAATGGCCATAGGCATGAAGCTGGTTTGATTGGCCATTATTCTTGCGAGGTGTTAAAGTTGTAAGTGAAGATTCCAAGAAGATTCCTTTCCTGGACGTCCTCCTCCCCCTCTATGCTGGCCTCTGTGACCTTTACCCTTATGCCTACTCTTCTGTTAACATTCAGCATGCTCAGCTCTCTTAGCCTTATGCCTCTTCTCTACGTCCCTTCTCAGAGCATGCATTAAGGACCAAAGACATCGATTTTCTTCCATCAATTCCTGATCGTCTCTTTCAAACCTCTGCATCTTACTCTAAATCCATTTATAACCTAGACAGTCCACGAGGTCCTCATCAGGAGTCTTTTCTCCCTTCAGATGGATCACAAGTATAGCTTTCTTGAACATATCACTCTGTGTCCTCTTGCAGGCCACACGCAGTGCTCTAGGTTGTGGTCTTCAAGCAGGGATAATCTTCTTAGTCATATGGTAAAAGAATCGTAAGGCATACAAGCAAACAATAATAAAGAATACTATAACCTATTAGACTTTTGCGAAACTATACTAGCAATAGACTACAAGTGACATGATAGGAAGATTCCTATGCTTTAAGATTATACTTAATTATCCCAATAAATAGACAAGTCTAAACTAGACTTTACAAGCTATGGCTCTAATACAAAATTTATCAAATCCTAATTTCTAAGACATGATAGTCCTAGAACATAGGGAGACATAAGGTCATCCATGCCCATAGAACCCACTTATGAACGTATTATCACTACCTAGGATAGTACCAAACCTCATGCATTAACTTAATAAAATCTTTTCTTTTGTAAAGGAAAAACCTTAAGTTGTAAATGTTAAAAATATACTTTAATACAGTTCATAAGAAAATAATAATAATAAGACTCCAAGTAAATTCTCCAATATAATATTCTAGATAAAGTTCCCATAATAACTATTGGAGCATTTAAGGACTCATTGTAGCATGGTATTATTATAACTTTGACAAGGAATTCCTCAAGCGAAGTAGAATGCTTGAGCCATCACCTTGCCTCCTCGTATTTTTCACCTGGAACCACACCAGGAAAAAAAGGGTGAGACAGATGATCTCAATGAGTAAAGAATATATTACATATAATAACATATATTCCTTTAAAAAGGAAACCCATAGCTTATAACACATAGTTCATAATTTATAGTTCATGAATCAAAGTTTGCAATTCAGCAAGGCTTACAGAAATCACACTTATAACACATAACACATAAAGTGAAGGTTGTTGCCAAAATCACTCGATCACATAGAGGAGAGATGGCATAAAACCAAATTCCAACTCCTATCACATAGAGAACCATGAAGCTGATCAAGCCCCATGGTTAGAACCGTCCCTTCTATCTGAGGTGGATAAACAACCCCTATCTATTAGGTTGAGACTGTGTGCACAAATTCCAATGATTACCCATATTGGCACGAGGATTTCTGCATAAAAGGTTTTAGACGTACCATAGCTAGAGCTAATGACAATCACATATAACAATAGTACTTAAGGAAATAATAACATGTATCACAATAGCAATAGCTATTTAACTTTTTAATAAAAAGAAGATACAATAATAGTGTAGTTTCAGAAAGAATATAAGTTAGCGCAATAATCACAAAGGTATTATCATTGGATAAGCAAAAATGGTTTTTAGACCAATTGTCCTTTGGCGACCCAAGCTTAACAAAGAAATCATAAAGTTTCATTTTAAAAATAGAAAAGAACTTGGGTTTCAAGAATATCAAAGGTTCACATATTATGATAACTTGTACTTGTAACAATAATATAATGTTTATCACCTTGTGGTTCCTTTGCTCGTAGCACTTATAGCCCTTAAACCTCTTATTTTCCTCACGCTATAACATAATAATTAATTCTCTACTTAGTATTTATTTAGTCATCATGTTATCCTATCCCATAACTACCCCATGCACATATAACATTCACATTTGGAGTTGCACTTAGAAGTGCACTCATCACTTGCACATAACATGTTGACTTTTGCAGTCTTGCATACTTTGCTTTTATAGGCCCACATGTAATTATATTATAACTCATACTATGACTTCTCTAAAGTTAAATGAAATATGTCATGATCTCAAAATCAATATACTTAACACTTCTATATATATCAACTTAACAATAGCCCCTCACGTGTCATGCCTATCTTTTATGATCAATTCATACAATCAATCCCTTCATCAATTCAAGGTCATTAATTCATTATTAATTTATCATAAAACCTATTTCCATATTACTTAATCACATTCACATATTGATCACAACATAGGGTTAAGATACCTTAAGTATTCCAAATTGCCTCTGGGCTTGTCTAGGGTCATTCCTTTAATCAACATGCCATTTAATCATTTATTAATCCTATATATGTCAATAATTATTAAAATACATTACATAAAAATTATAGACATTGGGATTGAATTCCAATTATAGAATTCACCTTCAAGTAAAAACATGAACTTTCTTCGTTTTTGCACTTTTGTTTATTACAGTAATATACAAACACATAATTTAAACCAATATTTTTCATGTAATCAAATTAAAAATCATTTTAGAACACAATCGGCACCCATATAGATTCATATGCATGAAAATTTTCTAACTTTAAGTGTTAGGGTGAAAACCATGAACCTTTCTTATTTTCAGTCCTTTTCGGTCATTACATGCTTTAAAACATTTTTTTTTCATTCAATCATCACAAAAATCAGTTTAGGATAAAAAATCATACAAATTGGCAGCCCCTAAGGTTCATACACATGAAAATTTTCAACTTTTAGGTTCTAGGACGAAAACTATGAATTTCTTTATTTTTCAAAACTTTTCGGTCATTACAATAATATACAAAAAATATGTTTTAAATCAATATTTTTTTTTATCTAAACACAACAAAAATCCATTTAGAATACATATATGTACAAATCAGTAGCCTCCCTTGAGTTTATGCAAGAAAATTTTAATTTTGAGTTATAGGATTCACCTTTGGAGGATTCATGTAGAAAGGTTTGTGTTTTCGGTAGAAAAAATCATTTTCTCTTCCAAAAACTCACCTAGGCCAAATTTAATCAATAAAAAATAGTGAATATTTAGTTCAAAATAATTTTCCCATAATTAGTTTCATAGGAATCAAATAATAAATTGAAAGAAGAGAAAAACTTACGAATACAGTAAAGAAATCGCAAGGTTTGAAGGTATTTTGTGAATTTTGGTAGAGAGAATAATTTTGAAAGAATTTTTCCCCCAAAATAATGAAATAACAGAATGGTAGCTGCTAGATACAACGGTTGGCTGAAATTCACCTTATATATTTAGGGTTTTTGGGTAATTTCTAATATTACCCTTAATGAACTAGGTGAGGAGTATTTTAGTATAGTGAGCTTTTGGGAATTTGGCCTTTTTATTTATTTTATGCGCTGATTGTAGATAATTAAAAATAAAATATTTTTCTTATTATTTTTATTAAAATTTCCCCAAAAATATTTATTTAAAAATATTTTAAACATGCTCATAAAAATTATTTTATGCTTAAAAATAGCTTTTTGCATGAAAATTCATTTTATGTGCAATAAATTATTTTATGCTCATGCACTTCATATAAATCACTTATTTCTCAATAATAATTCATATCATACATATTAGAGCTAATCTAACATGCCATATACTATCACATCCCAACCTTAGAGATATGACGGTCCTAGAACATGGGGAGACATAAGGTCACCCACGCCCATAGAACCCACTTACATATAAACAAATCATGCCTAGGATCTTACCAAACCTCTTACGATAACTCATTCAAAACATTTAGATGAATACCTTAAATTGCAGAAGTCTAAAATAAATCATTTCATATAAAATCCATGAGGAAAATAATATATATCAATAAGTATCAATCAACATTCCCGGAGCATCTAATGACAAGACTTCATAAAATAGTATTATTGATAACTTGGACAAGGAATTCCCCAAGCGAAGTAGAATGCTTGAGCCATCACCTTGCCTCCTCACATTTGCTCACCTGGAACCACACAAGGAAAAAGGGGTGAGATAGATGATCTCAATGAGTAAACGAAAAGGCACATACATTATCACATATTCCTTTGAAAAGCAACTACTCAAGTGGAGGAACAAGCTTGAGTTTAGTTACTTTGATCAATCTTGCCATCCTAAAATATATAAACATAGAAAAGGGTGAGTAGAAGACTCAGTGAGAGTAGATGCACACATAGAGTATGTGAGAAAATAAACATAGGCTCAATAACATAGCTTGATTGTAAAAATGAGAAATAAATAATAGAGTAGCATAAACAACTTATAACTTATATTAACTTAGGAGTAGGGGCTATTGCCTTCTCTACTCAACTTATAGTATAAGACTAATAAGGTCCTATACTAGCAATATTGGACCTTTACTAGCCGAGGTCTGGATATTTTACCCTATCTATGGGCACACCTTGTGCACAAGTCCAATATTCACCCCACATTGAGAAGGGGTGTTTCTACAGGCTTGGAAAAATAAGCAATAACATTTACATAGCAAGAGTTTAACTTATATTAGGACTCTTATAAAGGAATCCTTCTTAGCTTAAAAGACTTGGTTTAAAGTTCGCAATGTCATTACAAGTCATAATATAGCTTAATATGAGTTTTGAGTTCAAACAGTCAACTTAAGAAAGAGTCCTACTTAAGGTAGGACTCTTGAGCAAATATAACTTATGAATTCAAAATCAATCGATGGGCACAAAATCATGAAGGAAATCATTCAATCCCAAAGAAATCATTTCATATTTGCAAAGAAATAAGAGTGTGCATTACAATTCACCTTAAACTCCTGTGCTCCTAATTAACCGAGCTAAGTGGACCGCAGGGCTTGAATCTCTTTAACCTCTATAGCGTAAATCAAATAGTTCTTATTTAATTCATATATTCAATAACTTATCATATTTATGCATATTCTTACTTAACTTAAGTGGTTGACTTGAACTAGGACTCCTAGTCCCACTATGAATCTTTGGTCAAACAAGGACAACCTTTAATATTTTTGCTTATTTTGACTTTTAATCTTGATGATTAATGTTTTAATATTATTTTAATATATTTATAATGTGTTTTAATTCATCTTAGATTATATTCAAACTTTTGACTTTGACTTCTTAAGGTCAACCCCATACTAAAGGTACCCCCCTAATGGAAGTCTTAATATTTGACTTGTTCAAACTAATTGACTCCATAAATTCTTAATTTATTTATCTAATTTTATAATTATATCCTTAATTTGATGTTTATATTTAATTTAATTAGAAACCCAATTCTTAGGTCTAGAGTTTACCCCTCAAAAGGTTTTAACTTGCCCATCCTTCGATTGCTTGTTTTCTTGTTATAAATTTCAAATATTATTGTTTAATTATTTAATTAATTTATTTAATTATGTAATTTTAATTAAAACTAAGCTTAATTAACTTTAATTGGAAATTCCCTAATTTTAAATTGTTCATGAAGGTTTCGAGAACATTTTTGAATTCCATTTTGAATCTCTCAACGATTCGAACTCAGATTTTATTTCTAATAATTTCTATGTTCTATTGGCTCCAAATGAAATTTTACTTAAAAAATAAATTATAGAACTTGGGAATTAATTTTCTCTTTTGGCCAAATGGTTCTTGCATAAAATTTTATTTTATTTTTTTCCTATTAATCATGTTCTTCACTAGCAATCATACTTTTGTTTGCAATTAACTTTCTTTTTCATTTCTAGGCATAATTTTTTTCTTAATTCAACAAATACATATCCTATTCTACTAGTTAAACCAATCCAACACCACATTGCCATGATTTTTATACATATTTAATTTCTATATAAAAAAAGAAAATTAAATAAAAATTAAATTGAGAGAAATAATTATTCTCACCTTAATTCACAAATACAATTCCAATGCCCTCCTACTAGCCTTAGCCAAACCTTCCAAGATTGAACAATAATAATTTTATTTTATTTTTAAAACAGATACTGAAATAATCAACTCATAAAAATAATTGAAAGGATTTAGTGTAGAGGAATTTTACTTTGTGAAAATCTTGATTTTGTTGTTAAGTTCTTGAATTTGATTGAGAGAAAAGGAAGAAGAAGAAGATTTGCTTGTGTTTTTTTTTTTTTTTTCTTGGAGAGTGGAAAAATGTGTGCAGTAGTTGAGAATGAGGGGGGGGGGGGGTGTGCGGCGGGGGGGCGCGGATGCTGATGGGTTAAATGCACTTAGGTTTTTTTTTTTATTTAATATTGCATAAAAAAAATATCAATTTTTAGGTTTTGGTGTGATTTTCCCATGGTTTTTTTGAGAATTTGGAAAAATTTTCAACTGGACTTTAGTTCCAAATATTCTTTCATTTAGTTTATTTATTTTACAACTTTGGTCAAATGACCAAAATATCCCTGATTAGTGGCAGCTGTCAGGGTTATTTTTGGTATTTTCGTGATAACTTTTCTATTTCTTATTCTTTTTCGTTCAAATGAAAAGCATTGTGTTTTATATAATATTTAGGACCTATTTTTAGTATTTTCTTGATTTTTAACTCAAATATCCCTAGTCCACTGTCTTAGGGTCAAAATGACCAAAATACCCCTATAGTCAAAATATCTCCTATTACTATTCCAACTTAGTCCCTACATCATTAAACACCCTAAAACATATTTTGAACATAAAAAAAGTCACATTATATCACACTTAACGCATATTAGATCTTATAATGGCTATCTTTATGTAGGATGTTACATCTATAATTTTTATATGATATATTTTAATGATTATTGACATGTATGCATGAATGATAAATGATAAAATCATATGTTGGTTGATAGACAAGTCTAGAGACAATTAGGATTTCCTAACTCTATTTCTATGTTGTGATTGATATGTGTATATGACTAAGTAATGTGAAAAATAAGTTTTATGATGAGTTAATAATGAATTAATGATCTTAAATGGATGATGAGATTAATTCTATGAATTGGCCATAAGAGATAAGCACAACACTTGAAAAGTTACTTGTTTAGTTGACACATATGGAAAGTGTTAAGTGTACTAAGTTTGTGAAAAGCCACATATACCCTAAGAGTTTTAGTGATAAATTATTTGAATTTAGGGTCATTGTGATAAATTGTGTGACTATATGAAAATTTATGTGTGACGTGATTTGTGAGTTTGGGACATGTTAAATTAATTTTAATATGCCTAATATGAATTATTATTATGAAATAAATGGTTTAAATAAAATGTATTAGTATGAAATAATTTATTTTTCATAAAATAAATTTTCATGTAAAAAGGCAATTTTTAAGCATGAAATAATTTTATGAATATTTTAAAATAATATTTTTAAAATAAATGTTTTGGGGGAAATTTTAATGAAAATAATAAGAAATTTTTTTTTATTTTAATTACCCATAATCAACCCCTAATTTAAATAAAAAGCCTAATTACCCAAAAGCCCACTACCCAAAAACTCTCCTAACATAGCTCATTAAGGGTATTATTGCAAATTATCCAAAACCCTACATTTAAATAGCAAATTTCAGCTAGTACTCTCATTCTGGTAGCCACCACTCTTTTTTTTTTTTTTTTTTTTTTTTTGACTAAAAAACTCTCTCAAAATAAGTCTCTTTACTGAAATTAAAAAAACACCTTTCACCTTTGCAATTTCTCGCCTGTATTCATAAGTTTTTCTTCTCTTTCAATTCCTTAACTGATTTTTATGAAATAAATTATGAGAAAATTATTTTGAACTATTTGTTTACTAATTTTTATAGATTTAATTCAGTTTGGGTGAGTTTTTGAAAGAGAAATCTAATTCTCTATCGAAAACACAAGTCTTTCTACGTGATTTCTCCAAAGGTGAATCTTGTAATTCAAAATTAAAAATTTTATGCATAAACCATACAAATGGGGGGGACAATTTCTGCATCATTGAATTCTAAATTAATTTATGATGTATTAAGATGAAAAATATTGAATTAAATCATATTTCTGCATATCACTGTAATGACCAAAAGTTTCAAAAAATAAGGAAATTTAAGGTTTTCACTCTAGAACTTGAAAGTTGGAAAATTCTATAATTTGACAACTCAATGGCTGCTAATTTGTGATGTTTAGTATTCTAAACTGATATTTGTTTTTTTGGCTGAAAAATAATGATTTAAAATGTGTTTATGTATTACTGTAAAGAATAGAAAGTGCGGAAAGCGCGAAAACTCATTATTTTCACCCTAAACCTTGAAACTTGGAATTTTCATGCATAATTATGATCAATGGCTGCCAATTCATACATGAGGATGTTCTAAACTAATATTTACTGTGATTGAATGAAAAATAATTGTTTAAACCATCTGTTTATATATTACTGTAATGACCGAAAAATACCAAAAAACAAGAAAACTCATGGTTTTGCATCCTAAAACCCAAAATTTGAATTTTCATATATGAGACATACCTAATTCATGTAGTTTAATGTTCTAAAATGATTTTTATTGTGTTTACATAAAAAATCTTGATTCAAACCATATTTTTACATATTATTGTAATAGACGAAAAGTGTGAAAAGTGATAAAATTCAGTTTTTCCTTTAATGGAGCATTCAGCCTACCATGAGATTTTTATTCCAATATCTATAATTTTTATGTGATGTGTTTTAATGATTATTGACATATATGTATGTATGATAAATTTTTAAATTGCATATTGGTTGAAGGGAAGACACTAGACAAGCCTAGAGGCATTTTGGTATACTTAAGGTATCTTAACCTTTTGTTGTGATTAGAATGTGAATGTGATTAAGAAATATGGAAATAGATGTTATGATGACTTGATAATGAATTAATGATCTTGAATTTATGAAGAGACTAATTGAAAGCATTGGTTATATGAGATAAGCATGATGCTTAAAAGGTTAATTGTTAAGTTCACATGTATGGAAGTGTTAAGTGTACTAAGATGTTTGTTAAAGCGAATTGATATTAAGATAATGATATTGTGTTGACCTTAGAAAGGTATTGACATGATTGTAATATGTCTTTATAATGGCCTATAAAGGCTAAGTGTATGAGACTTTTAAGTCAACATGTTATGTGCAAGTGATGAGTACACTTATATGTGCAACTCTAAGTGTATGTGAATGTTATATGTGCATTGGATAGTGTGAGGCCTTGCCCGAGCACCGGTCTGATCCACCGAGGGATTGAAATACTCTTCGGGAGAAACTCCATGATTGGAACTCGCTATGAGTTTGGAAAATTGATTTTTGTATTTTGAAGGTTGTAAAGTGAGTCGCCACTTTAATTTATTTATTTTAATTGGGAAAATTAAAGAAAACCCAACACGGTTGACTCCAAAATTTGATTTTATCCCAATGGAAAAGTGCACTAATCCATGAGGGACCAAGGAGGGCTCGGGGATCAGGTTTTGGTAATTACACAATTTAAGAAAATATTATTTTCTTTAGCTTGGCTTGAAATGCAAAATAACTCTTGAAAAGGATTTTTTCGTGTATGCATGAATAAAAAATATAATGAATGAACAGATATATAATATGATGTGATGGAATGACAATAATAAATAAATAGGCCAGATAAATCCTACTTAATTATTACAATATCAAAACAAATGGAATAAAGGGGATCTTTACTCTAGCCCTTATGGGTACTAGGGAAAGCACACATTCCCCAAACAAAATAAACTGAAAACAAAATCACAAAATAAAGGATTAATGTGAATAAATAAAAGGAAAATAGTATTGATAAAAAGATTTTTGGAGTTGATGCCCTTCAGAATGGCAGCCTGTGTATCCTATTGAATAGGAATCAAACCCCACGCAGTTCTCCCTTCTTGCGAAGGAGGGGTTTTAGAAATGTGTTGATTTGCTTATTAACTTAATTCTGATTCTTAAATTAATAAGTTTTAGATCTTTTCAGTTTTAGACCTAAAGAGAATTCTAGATCTGAATTTAGAATTTTAAAGATAGAAAAGGGGATTATACCTTTGCTTTTCTTGGTTTTCTGACAAATGGAACGAGTCTTGCTCCGGATCTCAACTCCACTTTGATTCAAAAGAAACTTGGAATCCGGATCTAGAAGCAGCAACTGTGTGAGTATAAGAACAAAAATATGCCTGAATTGCTTTGAAATGCTCTAAAATACTTTAGAATCTGTTAGGAATTGTTGGAAATCGTGTGAAAACTGTGTCAAATGAGGCTGGAGGAGGCTCTTATTTATAGAGCTGATAGAGAAGGTGTCGGCGGTACGGACGGCGGCATCGGCGGCAGGCGTGGCACAGTTGACACGCCAGCCGTCTGGGCGGCATTCCAGATGTGCCGCCATTTCGGCGGCATGATTTCCATGCTGCACTGGCGGCATGGCCATTTCCCGGCGGTACGGCATGCCTGCCGCCTCTTGGGCAGCACGATTTCCATGCCGCACCGGTGGCATGGCCATTTCTCGGCGGCATGGCATGCGTGCCACCTCCTGGGCGGCACGAAGACTTTGCCTCCCTGCGCCATTCGCGCGGCTCAATCTATTTCTGTCTGTTTCGGGCCCGTTTCAGCTCTGATTCGAGCTCTGCTTGATTCTGTGGGTTTGTGACTGAAAAGCAGTCGACTGGAGGAGAAAAGATTCAGAAAATTTATTTTTTCTACGGGGCGCTGCCCCCTTGACCCCTGCCCGCTAACCGGCTAGCGGGATCGCCCTATGCGCAGCGCCCTATTCTTAGTAGGTGTCAAGCTGCAGCCGAATCAAGAGGTGCAAATTTGAGGGTTCATAGATAGTTATGGGATAGAATAGCATCATGATTAAATAAATACTAAGTATTGAATTAGATATTATGATAGAGCTTAAGGAGTCTTAGAAGTTCAAAGAGCTACAAGTACTAAGAGCAAAGGAACCACAAGGTGCGTAAACATCATGTTTAAGTTACAAGTATAAGTTTTCATGTAATGTGAACCTTTAACATCTTAAAACCCAAGTTCTTTTCTATTTTTAATTATGACTATATGATTTCTTTGTAAGCTTGGGTTGCCAATGGACAATTGGTCCAAAACCATTTTTTTTTATGATAATAAAGAACCTTTGTGAATTGATGCCTTGCCTTACCTTACTTTCTTTTTGAAACCGCACTGTTATATATCTTTTGTTCAACAAGTTAAATAATTGTTGTTCTTATGTTCATGTGATTACATTCTTCAAGGCTATTATTATAAGTGATAACTATTAGCTCTAACTATGGTATCTATGAACCCTTTATGCAGAAATCCTCGTGCTAATGTGGGTAATCATCAGTACCTGTGCACATGGTCTTAACTTGATGGATAAGGGTAGTGCATCCACCTCAGCTAGAAGTGGCGATTCTAGCAGTGTAGCCTGATTAGTTCCATGACTCTTTACAAGTTAAAAGTCGGGAGTTGGAATTTTGTATAATGCCACCTCGCCCTTGAGTGAATGAGCTAATAACTGTCACTCTTTATAAGTTTACAAGTTACAAGTTGATTTCTATAAACCTTGCTCATTTGCAAACCATGATTTATGAATCTTGAACCCTTATAAAGGGATATATGCTATTTTACAAGTTTTATTGTTTACTTATTAGGATCATCTATCTCACCCCTTTTTCCTTGTGTGGTTTCAGCTGAGCTGTATGAGGAGGCAAGGTGATCGCTCAACCAACCTACTCCATTTGGGAAATTATCTTGTCAAAGTTTAGTATTATGATATGATATAATGAGTCTCTAGACGCTCCAGGAGTTCTTATTTTGGAAGTTTGATTTTGGAACTATATGTTTGATGATTTAATTTGGAGTCTTAAGTATTTCTTTTGTTATGATTGTATTTAAAGCATAATTTAACTATTCTTTTCTCATAAATGTTTTAATTAAGGTAATGTATGAGGTTTAAGTATGATCCTAGGTTATATTATTATATACATGAGTGGGTTCTACGAGCATGGGTGACCTTATGTATCCCCATATTTTAGGACCATCATATCTCTAAAATTGGGATGTGACATATAGTCCTTTTGTATCTATACAATATATGACTATTGTATGAAAATTTGGAATGATTGATGTTTATCCTTGTACACTATGAAGGGGATGCTCACTATCTATTGGACCTAGAATTTGCTTTATTTGAGTTGCAGTCGAGACTCATTAATCATGGTTGCAATTCCATATCGCACCCTAGCTCACGATTGCAATTGAGGTCATGAAATGCACTATGTCTCGAAGTCCAATTTGATGTTGTTTCCTTTAAATTTATCTCGATCTCAACCATTTGAGTCGCAGTCACAATCGAATCTTATAAAGTGCTTGTGATTTAGGGATGCTTTTCTTAACTTAAGAGACTTTTAAATCTTTTAAATTTACAATCTAAAAATGAATTATACCTATGGAATCAACACATAAAAACATGTTGAATAATTTTAAATTTGATTTGCCAAGATTAGAAAGAGATGTTGACTAAGTTTTGATCTAATTTAGATCAATGACTGACATGTGTAATGTTATGCTATATGAAATGTTTAAATGTTTCAATGGTTTGATATGTGAATTATACGAAATTATTTATTGATGTCCATGATTGATGCCATAAAAAGAGAAATGATGTTTAGCAATGATGAGTATGACAATGAAATAAATCAATTACACTTTATATATAAAGTATACAGTTTGAACTAAATGAATGATATTATTAAATTTGTGGCTTAAATGCTACCTTGTAGATTAAAATAACAAGAAAGGCAAAGATTTCTCTGTCACTTATGCAAATATCAAGTATAGTCAAAGGAAGAATATTCATCTAGTGCGCCCTAAAAGAGGATCACTTCATACTTAAAGAAGAAAGCGATTAATCATGTATGTGTTAATGTCACCTTTTAGAAAAGCATTTATGTATTTGTAAATGGGAATTCAAGAAACCCCAAAGTTAAAGGTGTTGGACTTAGGGAAAAATTTAAGATTGGGTGACCTCTTATGAAGTTCTCAAACACACTAAGGAGACAAAATTGAGCAGTTAATGAAGGACTAAATGAGAATGTGATTTGGTTCTAGATCATTTCAAAAGATAGGTGTGTGGAATTGTCAATCACATCAAGGTGTACATAATTATGGAACTATCTTTAAAAAGAAAGTAAGGAGTTAAGGAAGGTTTGACTTAAAATGGATTAGTGCAAGCTAAGAATGAATTAGTGTAAATAAGTGGATTGATTTTGGATAAAATACCTTATATTGAGAATGAGTTGACAATGGGAAAAATACTTGTAAAATAAGATGGATTTGAAATAGAAGAATTATATATTAGTTAGATTTTTTTTTTTAATGTGGTCATGTAAAGTAAGTGTGATGTGGAAAGGTGAAATAGTGAATGCTAAGGCAAACAATGTATAAGGAAATACTGAATATAATGAAGTATAGAATTAAAATAAAAATCAAAGGAGCAAAAGTTATGACATAAAAGGAGTTTATGAAGCTAACTGATTAGATAGACCCCATTCAAGGGAAGTATTCTATGACAAAATTGAATTGTTGATGAGATAGAATTGAATAAGTTAAAATAGATGGCATAAGAAATGGTGAACTTTGAAAGTAACTAAATAAAGTAAGTGTGAAATGGATTAAGGTGAAAAACATAGGAAATCAGAGATTATAAGGGTTAAAGATAATGTAACATATGGAGTGAAATAATTTCAATAAAGGACTTTGTTGATAAGGATAAGATTATAAAAATGTAAGTAGGGAAAAGTTACAGAGACAAATGAATGATAAGAAAAGTTTAGCTTAAATAGGATGAATATTTGTATATGGAATAAATTAGACAATAAGGTGTTATAATTTGGACTAGACCTAATGGATTATTTAATTGATGTAATATAATCAAATAGTTAAAATGATGGTTTTGATATTAATTAAGAATAAGAAGTGTAAATATTTAAGAGTGAACTAGAATTTAAAGAGTGCAAAAGACAAATGAATATAGGAGAATAGAGTTGATGGGATTTAAATGAGGTTGGTGCATGTTCCAAATGAATTAGACCTAGAGAAAAAAAAAATGTGAAATCGTTAAGGAATGAATGAATGGATGTGAAGTGCATAAAGAGTTATGTAATATGACATGTGTAATTTTTTAGAAGGATATGACTTATAGAAATATGAATATTGCATTTAAAGCTATTATTATCACTCTAGTGGGGAACGCTATGAAGTAAGATGTGAGGCCTTACCCGAGCACCTGTTTGATTTGTTAAAGGGAATCAAAATGCTCATTTGGGAAAGAACTCATGGGGAAGCCCTTAGGTTTATCATTGGTAGATTTGAAAATTATTTATTAGAGTCATGATCTTAATTTGTTTTTATTTGGGAAAATATAAGGAAAAAACTCATTTGATTCCAATTATTACCCAAAGGAAAAAAAGATCACTAGCCTTGAAAACAAAGATAATCCAGGGACTAGGTTTTTAGTTTACTTTAATAAAATAAGTTTGGCCAATTAATATAAGAGTAACTTAAAATATATTTCATGAACAATCTAAGATGCATGAACAATTTAATGATCATTCAACTCATCCATTCAACAATATAATAAATACACAAGTAAAGTTCAAAAGAAAGTTAACATTACAATAAAAATTCCAAACTTAGGGAATACCTCCTTTAGCCCTTATGGGTTATAGGGAAGTCATGCATTCCCCAAACTAAACCTAATCACAAAGCAAAAAGAAAATAAAATGAAAGAAAGTGAATGATAAGTGCTGAAAACACTATATTTTGGCCTTTGTTCTTAATATATTTTATGCCTCCAATTGAGTTTAAATTGTTTGTTTTAGCATTTTCACAGTTCTTTTAGTTAATCCAGTGTCAAATGATGCCATGATCCAAATGTGACCTAGAATGGTGAAGATCTAAGCCAAAATGCTAACTTTTGGAAGAACATAGGCTGCTACGGGTTAAGCCATGGCTAGGATTCCAACTGTGTGATAAGAACAAATTAGCGAATTATCCAGTAGCCTCCCACTGGTGGAGGTACAGTTGAGGTTTCACCCATGGGAAGTTACACTCTTGGTTCTCCGTTGTCACGACTAGAACCCCAGCTGTGGGTTCAGTGGTGTGAGTTTAAATTTTCAGGAATATAAAACTAGATCTGACAACATTTGTAAGGGGGTTGCCTAAGGATTAGAGAGAGGATAGTAAGGGAAAAAAGATATTGAAGATTGATGATCAAAGAACAATATTTCTCTACATTTTCTTTATGAATTGTTTTGGGATTTCTTACTTCTTTATTTCTTTCTTTAGTTTCAATATGTAACATGAACTAATTCTTCCCAATTTGGGTATTGATGAACCCTATAATCTTTTTATAGGGATTGAATTACTTTTTATTCAATTAATTCATTCCTTGAGTTGTTTTATCTTGACGATTATTATTGCTTAATTGCCAATTGATAATTGCATGCTTGTTAATTGGGGATTGTTTTCATATAATTGAGTAGAGATAGCTTTATGTGAATTGATCACTCATAGAGATTGAAGGTTGATTGGGGTACTAAAAATAGGCTTACAAGACTTCTTTGGTAGATAGTTTCCTGAATTTAATGCATGACCTAATTGAGTTTGTTTGAGTAGAGATTCCTTGCATTCCTCTTGGGAAGTAAAGATTTAATTACTCAAGAGGGATTTTTATCTAATTTAGTGAAACGCCAATTCAACTTCTGGAATGAATTTGATTAATGTATGGTTCATGATATACAATTAGGGGCTAAGGGGATTCAATATCTGAATAGGCCTTTATCACTTATTCATCTCCCTTTTTTTCTTATTATTTTACTTCAATTGGATTTTAGTTTAGTTTTAATATTTTAATATAGCTGTAATTATTCTTATCAAACACCAATTTGATTAACTAGACATTAGTAGACATTTGAGTTAGTACTTATACTAAGTCTCTAGTGGAATGATATTCTACTCACTATTATATTACTTATGCGATCTGTACACTTGTAGAATACCCATCAAGTTTTTGGCGCCGTTACCAGGGACTTTTAGAGTAATATTAGCAGTAGAGTTGAAGCTAGTGATTTAGTTGTTATTTTTATTTGTTATTTAATTTTAATTTTTGTTTTTCTTTGCGAAATTTTCTTTCTAGGTACTCTGTTATGTGTATGACTAGAGCTAGTTCCTTAAATTTACTTGCTTTAGATCCAGAGTAACAAAAGACTTTAAGGAAGAAGCGAAGAGAGGAAAGGGAACTAGCTTTTGCTGGAAGGGTTGAAAACATGGAGAATCTAGAGGTTTAACATTTGGAAGGGGAAAAGGCAGAAGTAGAGGTACAGGAAGAGATGGTAGATCCACCAATCCCTCCTAGAACTATGCAAGAGTATGTAAGGCCTACAGTTAATAGGGCTGCATCTAGCATTGCCAGACCAACTATTGCTGTGAACAATTTTAAGATAAAGCCCAATATCATACAGATAGTGCAAAATTTTTGCCAGTTTGATGGACTTCTAGATGAAGATCCCAATACTCATATGGATAATTTCTTTGAGATCTGCGACACATTCAAGATAAATGGGGTCTCAGATGATGCAATCAGATTAAGATTGTTTCCTTTCTCATTGAAGGATAAACCAAAGAAATGGTTGAAGTCATTTTCCCTAGGCACTTTCACTACTTGGAATCAACTTGCAGAGAAGTTCTTGGAGAAGTGTTTTCCACCCTCCAAGACAGCTAAATTGAGGAATGACATCTAAGGTTTCCTTCAAAATGAGAATGACACTCTGTATGATTCTTAGGAGAGGTTCAAAGACCTGCTTAGGAGTTGCCCACATCATGGTCTTCCTTTGTGGTTATAAATTCAAACATTCTACAATGGTCTGAACTATAGGAGCAAGCAGTCCATCAATACAGCCACTGATGGATCAATTAACAATAAAACTCCAAAGGAAGCCATGGACCTTATTAAAGATATGGTATTGACAAATTATCAGTGGCTGTGAGGCCTCGCCCAAGCACCCGGTTCGATCCGCTAAAGGGAATTGAAAATGCCCATTTGGGAGAAACATCATAATTGGAACTCGCTATTAGTTAAGAAAAATTGTATTTTGTAAGTTGCAAGTTGCAAAAGGAGTCACCACTTTAATTTTGTTTATTTTAGTTGGGAAAATTAAAGGAAAACCCAATTTAATTGACTCAAAAATTATACTATTTATCCCAAGGAGAAGCACTAGTCTTCAAATGACCAAAGAGGGCTCGGGGACTAGGTTTTGGTTAAAACAATACAATAAATTAATTTGGCTTAAATACAAAATAGCTTTCATAAAAAGAAGTTTTTATGTATGCATGAATAGATACAATATGATGCATGAAACAAATATTACTCATGAAATGCATGACAAATATGAGATAATGATAATTACAAGATGCGAAAAGTAAAGGAAAACTACTTAAAATTATTACAAGTCAAAGTGTCAACATCAAGGGATCTTTCCTCTAGCCCTTATGGGTTCTAGGAAAAGCACACATTCCCCAAATATAATCTAAACAACTAAAGTAAGAAAGAGAGTAATAAAACAATTATAATAAAGAGAATTAAAATTTCAACTTTTATTTAAGAAAAGTAATTTCAATCCTAAACTATGTGAAGAAAGTGATAGAGAGAAGAAGTTATTAATTTTAGCAGAGTTGAATGCCTTAGAGGTGGCAAGCCTGCGTATCCCATTGAATGGGAATCAAACCCCACACAGCTCTCCCTTCTTGCAAAGGAGGGGTTTTTAAGTCATTGCCTTTGTTATCATGTTTTGATTGATTTTAAAGGGCTTTGGGATTTGTCAATTAGATTAGATTTTAATTAGCACAAAATTAGATCTTTTCATATTTAGATCTTGAAATTGAAATTGAAAAGGAAAGAACTTTTACCTTTGGTTTTCGTTGACGAGGAACGTAGGGAGCAAGTTTGGCAATGGATCTAAGTTCCACCTTAGCTTGGTGATATCATGAGCACTCCTTTTGGAAGGACTCTTGAATAGCACAAACTCTTTTCTTGAAGGAAAGACTTTGGATCACCTTTGCTTGAACACCACGAATTCCCTTTGAAAGAAATAACTTGAGTCACACCTTTTCTTGACTAATAAGCTTAGAGATAAGGTTTAAGGTGATTAGGAGGCTTATGAATAGGGTTTTGAGATGATTGGGAAGCTTATGAATAAGACTTAAGGTGATTAGGAAGCTTATGAATAAGGTTTGATGTGATGGAGGAGGTTTTGGTATGAGATTTTAGGGATTTAGAGGTTTAGAAAGAGGATTTTGATGATTAGAAAGCTTAGGAATAAGGTTTAAAAAGCTTTAGGGGAGAGTATAGAAGCATGTAATTGTGTATGGAAGTTGTTAGGAGGTATAAGGTATTTATAGGAGGAGTTTGGGGCTAAAAATTCACAGTTTTCGGGTAGGATTCTGAAAGGGGTACGCTGTGGTAATTGAGGTGTCAATTGTGGTAACCACAAAGCCCTTTGCGGTTACTATGGGTCTAGCTATGGTAACCAATTGGCTATTGTAAGGACCTCTATGGTAACTGTAGAGGTAGTTGCAGTAACCGCAGCCAGCTGCGAGTTACCGCAGCGGGCCTGTGGGCTGCCGTAGTTCATTTTTCAGTCCGTTCTCATCGGTTTTTGATCCAATTTGAGCCCAATTTGATTCTATGGGTTCATAATTGAGTGCTAATTGTCTGAAGGTGCAAGTTTTAAGAAATTTTTTTTCAATCGGGCGCTGGCCCTTGACCCCTGCCCGCTAACCGCCTAGCGGGACCGTCATATGCATAGCGCATGAATCTAAGGGTGTAAATTTGAGGGTTCACAGCTGCCCCCTCATCAGAATTGGCTTTGAGCAAAAGGCAATTATGATGATAGTGAGCCCTAGAATGAAGGATGGTAAGATGAATCAAATGGATGTCTAAGTCAACGTCTAAACATGTTTGGGTGACAATGGTTGATTTTTAAAATATAGTGAAAAAAAGGAACCATAGGGATGCTTAAACGATCTAAATATTTATGGTTGAAGTGATCCTAAGGCTATCCTAGGATGGTCTGATTAAAAGGGATACCTAATTCAGATTTAAGTTATGAATCCTAAGGCTATCCTAGAATAGGTCTGATCAAAAGGGATACTTAATTTAGATTTAAGGTATAAATCCTAAGGCTATCCTAGGATGGTCCGATTAAAAGGGATACCTAATTCAGATTTAAGGTATGAATCCTAAGGCTATCCTAGGATGGGTCTGATCAAAAGGGATACCTAATTCAAATTTAAGGTATGAATCCTAAGGCTAACCTAGGATGGGTATGATCAAAAGGGATACCTAATTCAGATTTAAGGTATGAATCCTAAGGCTATCCTAGGATAGTATTGATTAAAAGAGATACCTAATTTAGATTTAATATATGGATCCTAAGGCTATCCTAGGATGGGTATGATCAAAAGGGATACCTAATTTAGATTTAAGGTATGGATCCTAAAACTATCCTAGGATGGTATTGATTAAAAGAGATACCTAATTTAGATTTAAAGTATGGATCCTAAGGCTATCCTTTCTAGTAGGAGCTAAAAAATGATATTCTTGTCTGGTAGGAATGATGACGACCCTGTCTGGTAAGAAGGAGATGATCCATTTTGATTCGGAAGTCTAACTTACAACTTGTTTCTATTATGAAATGCATCTGACTATGCAATGATTGGATACCTTAAACCTGTGAAGAGTCAATTTGGTAGGAGAGTGTTGAACTTCAGGGAGAAAGATGCCCCCTTTTTAGAAAGGTGAATATTTAGAAGGGAGGTGCCCCACTTTAGGATGATAAAGGAAAGCAGTTTTTTTTTTTTTGGCTGATCGGCTAGCTTAGGGGTGAAATGGGCTTGTCAGGTATAAGGTTAGTTGGTCAATGGTTATTATTTTGGCCTAGGAAGAAGTCACTTTGAGAGGTTAAACCAAGTATGGCTAGAAGAGGTCAGGTAGGGTTTAGGTGTGTTTGGTTTGCAGTAATGTTGGGCTTAAGGTTAAATTGGAAAGCTTGAATAAGGGGTTCAAGTCCTTTGAGACGATAAGGTTTAGGTTAGGTCTAGTTTTGGGGAAGGTCAAGTCCAGCAATTGGCTTAGTAAGTTATGGCCTTCTAGTTTTGGCTTTAGGGGAGATTTGTTTAGAATGAGTGGATTATCTTAGAAGGGTGAGTCAGGTTTGGCTAGGTTCATTTGGAAGCTCAGTCTAGTTTGGCTTCGTGAGAGATCATATTAGATGCTCGATCAAGTTATGGCCTTCTAGTGAGTTCATTTGGAAGGCTTGGCTAGATTTATTTTTTTTTTAAAGATTTTGTCAGAGAGATCAGGTTAGGATGCTAGATTTAGGATGCTAATCTTGGCTTAGAGGAAAATGTTAGGCTAGGCAATCAATTTGGAAGGCTTAGTTAGATTTTGCCTTAGAGGAGATCATAAGTTTCATAAATGAAGGCCTTTTCGGAGTGGGTTTAATGGTGAAGGATTTTTGGGAGTGAGCTTTCTGGTGAAGGCTTCTTGGTTTGGATTTCATGGTGAAGGCTTCTTGGTTTGGGCTTCACAGTGAAGGCTTCTAGATTTGGGCTCCATGGCGAAGGTTTTTGGTTTTGGGTTTCATGGTGAAGGCTTCTAAATTTGGGCTTCAAGGTGAAGGCTTCTAGGTGTTGAGGATAGTTTTCTACAATGGTGCTTTGGATGGCTGGCTTTGGCTTAGGTATGGTGCTATAGGTTTTGGTCACAAGGATACAATAGGCTCACAGATAAGGGTTTGCCCTTTGACATGGTTGCATCAGAATAGTTTGCAGGCTTTAAGAGGCTTTGATTCTTAAGGATTATGTTGTTTTGCCAATTTAATTTTTCAAATATCATGAGATATTTGCCAAAAAGGCATGAGATGGGCTTTAACTGGTTCGAGTCCTTCCTAATCAACTTGAGGATGATAGGCTTTGGGAGATATGCCTCGAGTTCTAGTTTTACCAAGGGAACTTAATTCAAAGATGATGAGTCTTGAGAGACTTGAGATTTTTGGTTCTACCTATGATGAGATTTTTTTAAAAAAAAGGTGGTACGTGACTTGAGCTTAAAATGGTGGTATGATTTACAAGTGAGGCTTAGGATGGAAAAGTTCAAGAATGGTTTGAAGGTAGGCTAAAACTTTTGAAAAGAATCATGGGGGTTGTATGGTTTTGCTTTTTGTAGCATAAATCATGTAAAAAAGTGAGTCAAGCTTTTCTGGTTGTGTGAGATTGAAAAGACTCTTGGAGTGACACTTAATTAGTTTGGCTTGATGACACACTGAAGAGCCCTTAGGAATGGCTAGAGGCCTAATGGAGGAAGACAACTTGGGGATCATGGTCCCAAATGAGAGATAGGGATGTGATGGACTAGAGATATGTATTAACTCTTTGAACTAAGTGATGGGATGAATTGATAACAAATGATGACGTTCTGGGAAGACATGGCCCCATTGTAAGATAAGGGCATAGAAGATAGCATAACTTTAAAGAAGGAGCCTTTGATGAGGAAGGATGACTTTGGAGACATGAGACCATACAGATTGATAATTTAACAACTTTGGACATGAGGGAAGGTGACTTGGATGAGCTTTCTCTCTTTCTCTCTCTCTCTCTCCCCTTTTTTTTTTTTTAGCTCTAACTTTTGTCTCAGCTACCCTTTTAGATTTTCAACTTAGCAAGCTTGGATTAATGAATTTTGGGAGAAAGCATTCCACCATGATTTGCTATTTTTTCTTTATGTCGAGAGGCTCTGATCTTTGAATTCTAGGTTTGACAAGGGTCTTCTCTGAACTTGTTGCTCCTTGTTGAGGTGCATCATTTGATTACCCAATTGTGCAATAGGTAATTACATTTACTTACTCCTTGTGCTTCAACCATTTGATGAGAGGTCCTTCTTTGGTTAGGAGCTTATGAAGCATTTATTGATTTGAGAGAATAAGGACACCCCACATTTTGATTATGGTGGATTTAATCTTTACCCCTTTTTTCTTCATTTTCTTTTCTTTTCTTTTCTTTTTTTTTTCTTCTTTTTCTTCTTCTTCTTCTTCTTTTTTTTTTTTTTAAGCTCATCTATGTCAGACTCAATCAAGGAAGATAAGAAAGTTAATGCATAAATAATGAAAAGAAAATATAGATGCATCACTATAAAGGAAACTTTATTATAAAATAACAAAAAAAGGGGGACTGATATGACAAAATAAAATAAAATGAATGACTCAAACTCAAATTTAGACTGAAACTTTTAAGCTTAGGCTCAAAGTCATACTTAGATTTGGAATTCAACCTCAGACAGGTCAGATTAGCTAGGCTTGAACTCCTCCATGTTATGCTACTCACGGTTGAATTAAGGTCTTGGGTCTTGCTTTAAGGGGATGATATCTTCACTATCAATTAGATCCTGGATTTTATGTTTTAAAGCTTTACATGCATTGGTTAAGTGCCCTGCTCCTTGATGATATTCACAATACTTATTGGGGTGGTAACTCTTTGGTAAAGGAATAGGGGGGACTCTTGGTTCCAAGGGTTTTACCATTCTTGCCTTCAAAGCCTTCTTATAAACTGTTGCTAATGGAACTCCCAAATCTATGAAAGCCCTTCATTGAGATTTCATGAGTCACCTACCAATCATGCCAGCTACCTCTATACTCTCTTGCTTGACATCAACAAGGGGAGTGTAGGTGTCCATATCCTTTCATTCAGTAGAGGCAAGGGGAGTGGAGGTATTGCTCTTCTTACACCCTTTTTCCATTGTGAGAGTTTGCTCTAGTGCATCAATGTTGAGGTTTAAAGGTCTTTTGATAGCAGAAGAGGTAGGGTTTTCCTTATTTTGAAAAGTATTTAAAGAAGAGGCAAGGTTAGTATCTAAGACTGATGGCATGGCTAAGGCTAGAATGGCATTGGTGTTTGAGATTGAGGATGTAAGATTATGGGTCATGTCAATGGTAGGTGCAGCATTGATGGGCTTAGCTTGGTTCAACATTCCTCTCACTTCATCGGTGATAAGTTGGCATTGGAAACTCAAAGCATTAGTGAAAGCAGAAGTAAGATGGATTAGGACATTATTAAAACTGGATTGTTGGCTAGCTAAAGACTGATTGAAATTGGCTCATTGAGTGTCTAAGGTGGAGATGAGAATAGCCTAAAGGTTCTCTTCTTATCTCTTGAGTAGGTTGGTTAGAGCTTCTATGTTAGTCAGGCTTGCCATTGGTACTTTTAATACCAAGTCAAAGAATAAGGTAAGTGCTTGGAAAAGAAGCAATGAGATGGGCATGTGCACTTTGAGGAAAAAGTCTCCTATTGATGTTGTAAGTTGATTACATTTGGGCTTTTGATGATTTTCTAAGGTTGCACAGGTCAAGGTCTTAGGCTTAAGGTATCAAGTTGAACTAAACGTAATGGACTTAAGATAGTGTATTAGGCCAAAGGTATTGGGATTAAGGTATTGTGCTAAGGCCAAAGGTATTGGGCTTAAGGGTATTACGTTAAGGATGTTGGGCTTATGGATGATGGTGTCTTATGGCTAGGTTGATAGGGTATGGAAAAAAAAGGAGGGAAGAGGTGTGTGATGTTAGCTAGGTAGGCATTTAGCTAGGGGAGCTAGGTCAGATTTTAGCTTTGGGTGGCTAGGTTGGATTTTAGCTTTTGAGTAGCTAGGTCAGATTTTAGCTTTGAGTATCTAGGTTAGATTTTTAGCTTTGAGTAGCTAAGTTGGATTTTATTTTTTAAGGAATCTAAAGTTTAGTTAGGAAGGCTAGGTTAGAGTTTAGCCTTATGTAATTGGATTTGCAATTTATGGATTGTTTAGTATGGGCTTAAGGATGGAGGGACCATGGGCTTTGCAATTAGGTTGTGGATGTAGCATGGATTTAGAGGTTGGGTGGACCATGGGTTTGGTGATAGTTGGACTAGACTATGGGCTTTAAATAGAAGCATAGGTTTGCATAGTAATGTAAAAGATGAAACCAAGTTAGCATTTAGTTTGGGTAATGATTAAGGATAAGAGTGAAGCTAGGTTAGTGTTTAGCTTTGGTAAGGATTATTAAGGATAAAGCTAGATCAGTGTTTAGCTTAGGTAAGAATTGTGAAAGATGAAAGCTAGGTTAGTGTTTAGCTTGGGTAAGAATTATGAAGGATAAAGCTAGAATAAAGCTAGGTCAGTGTTTAGCTTAAATAAGGATTGTGGATTTGGATGGGAATACCATATATAGGTTTATTTTTATGATGAGTTTAACATGGGTTTGGGTAGGACTAGACTATGGGTTTAGGTGAACCATGAGTTTTGGGTTTTGACCATGAGTTTAGGTAGACTATGGATTTTGGCTTTTGACCATAGGTTTAGGTGGAGCATAGGTTTTGGGTTATGACTATGGGTTTTAGGTGTGAAGGTGTTTGGATAGGTTTTAGACTCTTCACAAGGTTCAATCTATGCATGCATGTATGAATGAATGATTGAAAACGGTTTCATGAAATACCAAGTTTAGTATTATGGTCTATACAATCCTAAAGGAAGGTCCTATAAGTTATTACATGAAAGGGTAAGGACAGCTTGAAAGGAACCCATCGCACTAGAGATGCGATATACCTAACCACATGTGAGTTAAGGAGCCTCGCGTGGGTCCAACAGTACGTGCATACTCATTACACCTCTAAAAGGATTAGAGGATACGTTGTGGACTAGATGATTTCACTATCGACAAGCAGACCTGAGGAAGGTTGCCCACTCGATGTTACTTTCTATCCTTTGTTTTCCTAGGAAACTAATGTTTTGGACAAGGAGCCCAATGTAGTGATGCATGAAAAAGCCATTTTGTAATAAAAGCCAAACTTTTTGTTTTACCAAGAGTAGCCCGCTTTATCCTTTATTTGAATAAGATTTTGAAAGTCCCCAGTGGAGTCGCCAGTTGTGAGGCCTCGCCCGAGCACCTGGTCTGATCCGCTAAAGGGAATTGAAAATGCTCATTTGGGAGAAATATCAGGATTCCAACTCGCTATGAGTTCAGAAAAATTGTATTTTGTAAGTTGTAAGTTACAAAAGGAGTCGCTACTTTAATTTTGTTTACTTTAGTTGGGAAAATTAAATGAAAAACCAGTTTAATTGACTCTAAAATTATACCATTTATCCCACAGAGAAGCACTAGTCTTCAAATGACCAAAGAAGGCTTGGGGACTAGGTTTTGGTTAAAACAATACAAATAATTAGTTTGGCTTAAAGACAAAATAGCTTTCATAAAAAGAAGTTTTTATGTATGCATGAATAGATACAATATGATGCATGAAATAAATATTACTTGTGAAACGCACGACAAATATGAGATAATGATAATTACAAGATGTGAAAAGTAAAGAAAAACTGCTTAAAATTATTACAAGTCAAAATGTCAACATCAAGGGATCTTTCCTCTAGCGCTTATGGGTTCTAGGAAAAGCACACATTCCTTATATATAATCTAAACAACTAAAGGAAGAAAGAGAGTAATAAAATAATTATAATAAAAAGAATTACAATTTTGACTTTTATTTAAGAAAAGTAATTTCAATCCTAAACTATATGAAGAAAGTGATAGAGAGAAGAAGTTATTAATTTTAGTGGAGTTGAATGCCTTAGAGACAGCAAGCCTGCATATCCTTTTGAATGGGAATCAAACCCCAGGCAGTTCTCCCTTGTAAAGGAGGGGTTTTTAAGTCATTGCCTTTATTGTCATTTTTTGATTGATTTTAAAGGGCTTCGGGATTTGTCAATTAGGTTAGATTTTAATTTGCAAAAAATTAGTTCTTTTCATATTTAGATCTTGAAATTGAAATTGAAAAGGAAAGAACTTTTACCTTTGGTTTTCATCGACGAGGAACGTAAGGAGCAAGTTTTACCAAAGTCAAGATTGCCAAAGTGGCATTATATGGGAAATGCTCTAAGATACTATAACAACCCCTATAGTAATACATATAATCTTGGGTAGGGGAATCACCTTAACTTCTCCTTGAGTAATTAGTCTAACCCATGACCTACCCCTAGATTTCAGTAGCAACCTCAATACCAGCAAGCTCCACCTAAGAAGACTTCTTTAGAGAAGATGATGGAGAAATTCATTGAGTGTTCTGATTAGAGGCATAAGGCAGCTGAGATAGCACTCAGGAATCAATAGGCCTCCATTCATAATTTGGAGAATCAAGTGTGCTAGATTGCCAAAGTGCTCAGTGAAAGACCCTAAGGAAGCTTGCTTAGTAATATGGAGGCAAATCCTAGGGAGTAACTCAAGGTCATCACCTTAAGGAATGGAAGACATTTAGGAACCAGTGAAAAAAAGGTAGAAACCTAGGCTGAAGAAGTTGAAGAAGTTACGAATGAGAAGAAGGAAGAAGTGGGTGAAGAGACTAGAGTTGAAAAAGAAGAGAAAGTTACACAAAAGTCTACCCCAGTTATGGGAGAATACAAACCGCATGTCCCATATCTAGCGAGGTTACAGAAAGATAAAATGGATGCACAATTCAGTAACTTTCTTAAACTTTTTAAACAACTACATATTAACATACCGTTTATGAAAGCTCTTTCGCAGATGCCCAAATATGCCAAGTTCTTAAAGGAGCTCCTCTCTAACAAGAGGAAGCTAAAGGAGGTGTTTATGGTGCAACTGTTTGAGAAGAGCTCAACCATTATTCAGAGAAGGTTACCAAATAAGGTAAAACACCTAGGGAGTTTCACTATACCTTGCCTTATTGGTAGTCTAGGGATTGATAATGTATTGGCTCATTTAGGGGCTAGCATTAGTGTGATGCCCTATAAACTATTTAAGTAATTAAGTCTAGGTGAACCTAAGCCAACACATATGAGCATTCAATTAGCAAATAAGTCTGTAGTATACCCTAAGGGTATAATTGAGGATGTCTTGGTAAAGGTAAATGAATTCATATTTCTTGTTGACTTTGTGATCGTGGACATAGATGAGGGAGTTAATGTTTCTCTCATCCTAGGTAGACCCTTTCTTGGTACAACTAGAGCCATCATTGATGTTCATGATGGTAAGCTTATTCTCAGGGTAGGAGATGAAGAAGTTTGTTTTTAGATTCCTGATGCCATGAAACACCCATTTGCATTTGATGATTTGGATTCTTATGATGATATTGTTGAGCATGAAACTATCAATTTTATTTCTTTTATTGTTTCTAAGGATCCTCTTGAGTTATGTCTAGTACAGTAACAGGAAAAGATAGAAGCATCGGATGCTACTGAGCAGCTAGCATATTTGAAAGCTAGCAAACCATGTAGAAATGCCCAAAGAAGAAAGAGTGAAACCTTCAATTGATTATGCACCAACTTTGGAGCTCAAGTAGCTCCCTTCTCATTTGGAATATGCATTTTTGGTAGAAGATTCAAAGCTTCCATTAATTATGAATGCGAAGCTATTAGAAGAATAGAAAACTAGACTGCTATAAATGTTAGTAAGGAGGAAAAGAGCCATTGCATGGAAAATTATTGATATAAAAGATATTAGCCCTTCTTTCTGCACTCATAAGATCCTAATAGAGGAAGAGTTTAAAACAGTGGTGCAACCTCAAAGGCAGCTTAATCCAAATATAAGGAGGTAGTGAAGAAAAGGTGATCAAGCTTCTCGATCCAAGCATTATCTACCCCATATCAGATAGCTCGTAGGTAAGCCCAATTTAGGTTGTGCCAAAGAAAGGTGGTATGACAGTGGTAGCAAATAAAGAGAACAAGCTAATTGTAATAAGAATAGTAATAGGGTGGAGAGTTTGCATAGACTATAGGAAGCTGAATGATGCCACAAGGAAGGACCATTTTCCTTTGCCATTCATTGATCAGATGCTAGAGTGACTTTCAAGGCATGAGTTTTACTATTTCCTAGATGGCATGTCTGGCTATTTTTAAATTCCCATAGCCCCTAAAGATCAAGAGAAGACTACATTCACATGCCCATATGGGAATTTTGCCCACAAAAGGATGCCTTTTGGTTTATGCAATGCACTAGATACATTTCAGAGGTGCATGATTGCTATATTTGATGATTTAGTGGAAGACATCACGGAGGTCTTCATGGATGACCCTTTTGTACATTGGGACTCTTTTGATCAGTGTTTGGAGAACCTTGAGAGAGTGCTTGTCAGGTGTGAAGTGACCAATCTAGTGCTAAATTGGGAGAAATGCCACTTTATGGTAAAAAAAGGCATAGTTTTAAGCCACAAGATTTATAGAAAGGGTATTAAAGTGGATATGGCTAAAATTGAAAAAATTGAGAAATTGCCACCTCTATCTTCTGTGAAGGCAATTAGAAGTTTCCTTGGTCATGTAAGTTTCTATAGAAGATTATCAAGGACTTCTCCAAGATTGCAAGGCCTTTGACTAAGCTACTTGAGAAGGATGCTGAGTTTGTTTTTAACGAGGAATGTCTGACTTCTTTTACTACTTTAAAGACCAAACTCATCAATGCACTTATTATGGTAGCACCAGATTGGAGCTTATCCTTTAAGCATATATGTGATGTGAGTGACTTCATAGTCAAAGTAGTATTAGAGTAGAGGAAGGACATGCATTTTCAACCCATTTATTATGCTAGCAAGACTATGATGGATGCTCAAGTCAACTATACTACTATAGAGAAAGAGTTGCTAGCAGTTGTATTTGCTTTTAACAAGTTTTGGTCTTACTCGATCTTATCAAAAGTGATTGTTTAACTGATCATTCGGCTTTAAGGTACTTGTTTCTAAAAATCATGCAAAGCCAAGGTTGATAAGATGGGTCCTACTTTTATAAGAATTTGATTTAGAGATTCGAGACAAGAGGGGTACAGAAAATCTTGTAGCAGATCACCTTGCAATTCTTAAAAATCCATACTTGGAAAAACTTCAAGAAGAGGACATCGATGATTATTTTCTGAATGAGTGGTTATACGCGAAGGTAAGTAAGGTAAATGTTTCACATTTTGATATTCCATGGTTCGCTGATATTGCAAACTATCTTGCTGCAAGGGAACTCCCAAAAGAACATTCATTTCAACAAAAGCAAAAGTTATTTTCTGACCTTAAATATTACTTTTGGGAGGGCCTTTTTCTATTTAGAATTTTTGCTGACAGGGTTATTAGAAGATGTATTGTATGGTAAGAAATGGCAGATATTTTGGACCACTGCCATAATGGACCAGTTGGAGGGCATTTAGGACCCAATAGAATGACACAAAAAGTACTTGAATCCAGGTTCTACTGGCCAACATTTTTTAGAGATAGCCACAGTTTCATGCAGAGCCGCTACTGTTGCCAAAGGTCAAGTAACATTTCTACTCGAGATGAGATGCCCCAAAATAGCATTTCAGTATGTGAGATTTTTGGTATTTAGGGCATTGATTTCATAGGGCCTTTCCTACTTCCTTTGGAAATAAATATATACTTGTGGCTATAGATTATGTGTCTAAATAGTTGGAGGCTCAAGCCTTGCCTAAAAATGATGCTAGGTTTGTAGTCATGTTTCTAAAGAAATTGTTTTATAGGTTTGGTATACCAAAGTCAATAATCAGTGATAGGGGTATCCATTTCTGTAACACACAACTTCAGAAAGTATTCAAAAGATTAGGTGTTACCCATAGGTTGGCTACAGCCTATCATCCCCAAACTAGTGGCCAAGTAAAGAATACAAATAGGGAGCTCAAGCATATTCCTAAAAAGACTGTAGAGCATTCTAGGAAGGATTGGTCTGAAAAATTAGATGATGTTCTATAGGCTTACAGAACTACATACAAGACTCCTTTAGGGACTACACCTTTTAGGCTAGTATATGGAAAATCTTTCCATTTACTTGTTGAAGTCAAGCACAAGGAATACTGAGCTATTAAACAGATTAACCTTGATCTAGCAGTTGCAGGTGAAAAGAGAAACTTGCAGGTAAACAGGTTGGATGAGTGAAGGTTGCAAGCTTATGATAAGGGCGGCAATTTCATGTTAGAGACCAGGTCTTATTGTACAACTATAGGCTTAGGCTCTTTCCTAGTAAGCTTAAATCTCGATGGTCTGGTCCTTTTATTATCAAACAAGTTTTTCCCTACAGCATGCCTAGATTGACTCATCTTGAAAAGGGAGAGTTTAAAGTACAGAGACTAAAGCTCTATCTCAGAAGTCAGGTAGAAGACACTAAGGAGATTTTGTATCTCCACACTTAGAAAAAAAAAACATTTCTAACCATCCAGCTAAGAAGACGTTAAAGAAGCGCTAGGTCGAAGGTAACCCACTGTTTTAATTAAGCTTTATTTTTCTTTTATCTTTGTTAGTTGTTTAAAAAAAAATGTGTGACATGGCTGGAACCACAGCCATGCCTTCACCCGTGTGATAAGGATAATTAAAATTGCTTTAGTAGTAACATCACACGTGTGGAGCCACAACTGAGTCTCCACCCATGTGATAAAGGGAATTACATTTTTTTTTCCTGGCAGTAGCATCACACAGCTAAGATAATGGCTAAAACCCCAAATGTGTGATGCATTTAGGTGTGAGTACCATGGCCACGGGTGAAATCCCAATCGTGGGACCACCCATAGGCACAGTAATAAATAAAAAAAAAAAAAAAACAAAACACGATAGTTCACACACTCCTAAATTTTCAATTTCCTTTCTTTGCCTTCTTCTTCCCTCATCTTTCCCATGGTCGAAATCACATACACCATCCCTTCTAAGCACATTTTCGCAATCAAGGAGGAAAGTTTCAAGTAATTTCAAACACACACACTCTCTCCCTTTGAATTCTTCTTCACAAGTTTGGTTTTCTACTTCTTCTTTGATTTTTGTGCATATTTCTTATTTTAAATCAACTTAATCTTATGCTCTTTATGTATATACATGATTTAGGATATAATATTTTGATTTTTGTGAGTTTGGGTTGAGCAAAATACATGAAATCTATGTTCTAGTGAGAGAAAGAGTATGAACCAAGGGGCTATAAGCATTTGGGTTTGTTTTTTACTATTAATCATGAAATTGTGTGTTTGATTCATTGTAAATGCATGACTTTTTGTTTAATTTCTAGTTTAAGGGGGTTAATCCTTGATTTTTTTTTATTTTGTTTAAACCCCTAATGCTATTTTTCCCTTGTTATGCATTTTTGTTAATTCTATTTTCTGATTTCACTATTTCATGAACCTTGAGAGTTTTACTATTGATTGGGTGTGTGAATGATTAGGTGTGATTATGTTGAATGCTTGATGAAAATTAAGTGCATTAGAGGAAAGTTTCTATTGCTTACATTGATTGAATTTGGTTTGTGTTGATTTTCTTTGTTGAGCCTGACTTTGTGATTGAAATTTTTGGGATTCTAATTTCTATGGCCTTATAATGCTAATATTCTAACTCGACTAACAACAACTTTTGCTTCTATTTTTTTTTGTTGGTTTGTTTTGGAATATGTGTTTTCACAGAAATGGGTTCTAAGAGGTCATCGAAGAAAGCAACCAAATCACCAACCAAGCGGACTAGAGGGGAAGGTAGTTCTCACAATCCCCCACCAGTAGCAGCCCCTACTATTTCATCTAGTTTATAGACCAGGAGTCTTGTGCTCACTTTAAGCATTTGGCCAACAAAGATTTTGAGGCTACAAGATAGATCGATTGGGGTTTTATGCAACAAATTAGTATAGATAAGGATCTTCGGGGATGGACGTCATAGCCGAGCTAGAAAGGATTTTTTGAGATCACCGAGCCTGCATATAGAGAATTGACGCTTGAGTTTTACTATTCCCTTCAAGTTGATCTAAAGGTAATATCAATCTGAAAGAAGATGATGCGATTTAGATTGGGAACCAAGTAGTTTGAAATGAGTGTCAATGATTTGGCTGTGGCAATGGGTTTATATACAGAGGAAGAGCTGCATACCGATGTGTATCATGAGTCACCTATTGGATTTCCATATGATAATGTCCCTAATCAGGTGTGGGACAAATTTGCTCCAAAGGGTAGGAGATTCGATCCCTCAGTTTCTAAGGCATCTCAATTTACTTCCTTTAGTCTGTGAGTTTTACATTTTCTTCTGATGAAGACTATTTTCGGCAGATGAGACAGTGGAGGGGCTGTAACTAGAAAGGAGTTATTTTTCTTGATGTGCATGTCTAAAAACATGTTATTTTTGGCAGATGAGACAGTAGTTCTCACAATGAGGGAGAAGGCTCGACAGTAGCAAAAGGCTGAGCAGTGGGATCAGTGGCTAGTGCTGGAGCTAGCTCAAGAGCTATTAGATCTGGTGGAGGGGCAAAAGCTAGCATGAAGCTCTTCGTTTTATCCATCCTCAACAATGTGGCATAATCGATCAACCTAGGCATGCCGTTTAATGTCATCGGAGGTAAGCCATCAAAAACACCTAAGCTCTTAGCTAGCTTGGTGATATACATACCTCCAAACAAGGCTCCAGTCTTGCCCTTCCTAGACTGATCATCAAAGAATCTTCCTCATCAGCCGTACCTCCTTTCTCCAGCCCCACTCCATTCTAAGATTGGGTGTCCTATATGGGAGCTAATAATGCGGATGATAGGAAGCCCATAGAGTTTGAGAGATAGATATATAGGTTGGAGTGGACCATGACAGGTCTACAGGTTTAGGATAATGAACTCTTCACCAACTAGCATCAGATCATGACCATGTTGTAATGCCAGTAGGAAACACTTGAGTTTGAGGTGCATAACAGAGCATGGCTTTAGTAGTCAATGCTAGATTATTAGGGAACTCAAGGGTATGTGCCTTCTAGGCCTGCACCATAGCAACAGTAAAGACAGCCTCCAGTTCAAGATGATTCAAATGATGGCGAGGGGAGTGGTGACTCCAATGATGCCATGGATGGCTGATCTTTCCATTTCTTCTTTTTCTTTTATTCTTTTATATTTTTATGCTTCGAGTTACTATACTTTTAATATTTAGGGTTATTTTTATTTTTATTTTTATTTTTATGTTTTATTTTATTTTGTTTTTCTTTTTCTTTCTTAGCCTAATTTGGGTCTGTAGAATAGATGATGGCATGGCATGGACTATGGAACAGACTGACAGGGAAATTTGATAACAGGGCAGTTTCTCTATATCTCTCTTCTCCCCCTTATATGTTTTTCTTTATACTCATTTTCAAACACATTGGGGATAATGTGTTCTTTAAGTGTGGGCGTGAACCCTCAAATTTGCACCTCCTGATTCGGCTGCAGCTTGACACCTACTAGGAATAAGGCGCTATGTATATGGCGGTCCCACTAGTCGATTAGCGGGCAGGGGTCAAGGGGGCAATGCCCCATCAAAAAAGTAAATTTCTTGAATCTTTCACCTCCAATCGATCGTCTTTCAGTTACTAACTCACAGAATCAAACAGAACTCAAATTGGAGCTGAAACGGGCCCGAAACGGACATAAAGAGTTCGAACCACGCGAGTGGCGCGCTGTTGTCTAGGAGGCACGTTTGTCGTGCCACCCAGAAGGCGGCATACATTTCATGCCACCGAAATTCTACCATGCCACCGTGCATGGCACTAAGAGAACGCCGGTGGTCAGGCACTGCCTAAGCGGCCGGAGCGTCGGCCTTGCCATCGGCGTCGCCGTCCGTACCGCCATATCCTCCTCTAGTAGCTCTATAAATAGAAGCCTCCTCCACCCTCAGTTGGCATGACTTCCAAGGCATTCTAAAGCAATTCAAGAGTTTTCAAGGTAGTTGAGGCATATTTCAAAGCATATTTTCATTCTTGTACTCACACATTTGTTACTTTTAGATCCAGATTCCAAGTTTCTTTTGAATTCAAGGTGGAGTTGAGATCCAGAGCAAAACTAGTTCCATTCGTTCGAAAGCCAAGAAAAGCAAAGATATAATCCCTTTCCTATTTTAAAATTCTAAATTTAGATCTAGAATTCTCTTTAGGTCTAAAACTGAAAAGATCTAAAAACTTATTAATTAAGAATCAGAATTAAGTTAATAAGCAAACCAACACATTTTTAAAACCCCTCCTTCACAAGAAGGGAGAACTGCGTGGGGTTTGATTCCTATTCGATAGGATACGCAAGCTGCCATTCTAAAGGGCATCAACTCCAAAATCTTTTTATCAATATTGTTTTCCTTTTTATTTTGATTTATTTGTATTAATCTTTTGTTTATGATTTTATAGTTAGTTGGGGAATGTGTGCTTTTCCTAGTACCTATAAGGGCTAGAGGAAAGATCCTCTTTATTTCATTTGTTTTGAAATTGTAATAATTAAATAGGATTTATCTTGCCTATTTATTTATTATTGTCATTTCATCTCATCATATATATATATATATATATATATATATATATATATATATATATATATATATATATATATATATATATATTTGTTTCATTCATCATAATATTCCTGTTCATGCATACACAAAAGTTCAATTTTAAGAGTTATTTTGCATTTTTAGCCAAACTAAAGAAAATACATTTTCTTAACTGTGTAATTACCAAAACCTGATCCCCAAGCCCTCCTTGGTCACTCGCGGATTAGTGCACTTTTCCATTGGGATAAAATCAAATTATTTTTGGAGTCAATCATGTTGGGTTTTTTTTAATTTTCCCAATTAAAATAAATAAATTAAAGTGGCGACCACTTTACAACTATCACATTACAAAAATCAATTTTCTGAAACTCACAGCGAGTTCCAATCGTGGAGTTTCTCCCGAAGAGCATTTCGATCCCTCGGAGGATCAGACCGGTGCTCGGGCGAGGCCTCACAGTTGGTGACTCCACTGGGGATTTAAAATCTTTTTCAAATAAAAGATAAAGTGGATTACTTTTGGTAAAATACCGAGTTTGGCTTTAAATACAAAATAACTCTGTCATGCATCACTACATCAAACTCCTAGTCCGCAAAAGCCTAGCTTCAAGGAAAACAGAGGATAGAAAGTAACATCGAGTGGGCAACCTTCCTTAGGTCTACTTGCTAATAGTGAAATCATCTAGCCCACGACGTATCCTCTAATCCTTTTAGAGGTGTAACGAGTATGCACATACCATTGGACCCACGCGAGGCTCATTGTCTCACATGTGGTTAGGTATATCGCATCTCTAGTGTGATGGGTTCCCTTTAAACCACCCTAACCCTTTCATGTAATGACTCATAAAACCTTCTTTTAGGATTTTATGTACCATAATACTGAACTTGGTATATCATCATTATGAAACCTTTCCATTCATGCATACATGCATGCATAGTTGGAACCTTATGAAGAGTCAAAAACCTATCCAAACGCCTTCACACCCAAAGCCCATGGTCCACCCAAACCCATGGTCAACATCTAAAGCTCAAAACCCATGGTTCACCTAAACCCATGGTCAAAACCCACCTAAACCCATGGTCAACATCTAAAGTCCATGGTTCAACTAAACCCATGGTCAAAACCCAAAGCCCACGGTCCACCTAAGCCTATGGTCAACACCTAAAGCCCATGGTCCACCTAAATCTATGGTCAAAGCCTAAAACTCATGGTCCACCTAAACCTATGATCCAGTCCTATCCAAACCCATGTCAAACTCATGGTAAAAATAAACCCGTCTATGGTACCCTCATCCTTTTCCATAATTCTTATCCAAGCTAAACATTGATATAGCTTCATCTTTCATAATTCTTACCAAAGCTAAATACTAACCTAGCTTTCATCTTTTACAACTCTTACCCAAGCTAAACATTGATCTAGCTTTCATCTTTCATAATCCTTACTCAAGCTAAACACTGATATAGCATTATCCTTAACCATCCTTACCAAAGCTAAATACTGACTTAGCATCATTCTTATCCTTACCCAAACTAAATGCTGACTAGGTTTCATCTCTTACATCACTATCCAAACCCATGGCCCATCTAAGCCCATGATCTAGTCTAGCCCATTATCTAACTATTACTAAACCCATGGTGCACCTAACATCCAAATCCATGGTACATCCATACCCAATCCCAAAACCCATGGTCACTCTACCCTTAAGCCTATGGTAAATCAATCACAATCCCAATCACCTAAAGCTAAATTTGGATTTAGCCACTCAAAGCTAAAATCTGACCTAGCCACCCCAAGCTAAATTATGACCTAGCCACTCAAAGCTAAAATCTGATCTAGCCACCTAAAGCTAAAATCTAACCTAGCTCCTTTAGCTAAATACATACCTAGCTAATACCATACACCTCTACCCTCATCTTTACCCATACACCGTCAACTTAACCATAAGACACTATCATCCATTGTCATTAAACCTAAGGTCCTTTGGTTTGTCACACTGCCCTATAACCCTGTTTTCCAAAGCTTGATACTAACCCAGTTCCTTTTCCCTTGCAAAGGTTGACAAAATGTTTGTTGTCAAAGATGAAGTCACTGCTACCAGAGCTAATGAAATCTTTGACGAGCTTTTTGCTAAGCTCTCTGAACACCAAGATACTATGATGAAGAGGCAAGAAGCTCTTTCCCAAGACATACTCAAAGCCCAAAGGAGGGCTATCATGGAAGATGTCTGCACCATGTTGGAATAAAGTTCCCTGGCCCAAAACTCAACCGACCCCAAACCATTCAAAGCTGACCCAAAACCCGCCTTTTATCCTATTTATGGATCCACTTCCAGAGTTGAATCAAAAGACAAAGAGCCTCCAAACACTGACCATCCCACCACTACTTGAATTCATCAGAAATAATTCACCTTTTAAACCTATTACAGTTCAACCACCAAATTTCACCCCTACTCTCACTTCTCGACCCACATATCCTTTCCAAAGGAAGGAAGCCAACCCTGAAATCAAAGCCTTCATGGAAAAAGTGAAGCACATGGAAAAAATGCTAAAAAATCTAAAGAAGAAAAAGAACCTAGTTGATATAGGCTCCCTAAGCTTATTTCCCAATGCAAGAGTTCCACCAAAGTTCAAGATGCCGAATTTGGACAGATTTGATGGTACCACTTGCCCCAAGATCCATTTAAAGATGTATGTGGGGGCAATGCATCCCTTTGGTATCAACAATGAGGTCCTTGCTCGACTCTTTCAGCAAACTCTTACTGATCCTGCCCTAAAATGGTTCATTAACTTGGATGATACCCAAAAACAAACTTGGGAGGACATTTGCAAGGCATTTGTCGAACAGTACCACTATAATAGTGAAGTGGAAATTACAAGAAGGGACTTAGAAACCACAAAGCAACTTCCAGATGAATCCTTCTTCATGTTCCTTACTAGGTGGAGGGCTAAAGCTGCTCAAATGGTAAACAAGCCAACCGAGCAAGAACAAGTAGATATCATTGTCAAGAATCTACTTCCTGCCTATAGAGCCCACTTGTTAACTCAATAACTACCCACCTTTAGAGCTTTGGTTGCAACTACATCAAAAGTTGAGGATTACATCCAAAGTACATCATTTCAAGCTGAATTCCACACCACCAACCTGAACAGTGATGAGGAATCTAGTCCTAACTCAACCCCACCTTACCTCAGCCCTAGAAGGCATGTCATGGAGTAGTTCAAGTTTAGCTAATTTGACCTATCTGAGATTGAATTCCAAGTCTAAACTTAAGTCCAAGTCTAAGTCCAAATCTGAGTTGGAGTCTGTCATTTTATTTTTCTTTATTCACGCAGACCATAACGGTTTCTTTTGTCATCTTGCAATAAAGTTTCCTTTAATGCACATACATTTTCTTTTCATCTTCCTTGTTTAGCCCAGCATGGATGAGCTATAAAAAAAGAGAGAGAAAAAAAAATGAAAAAAAAAGAGAAAAAGAAAAAGAGGAAAAAAGAGAGAAATGAACAAACAGTCAAATCCACCACTATTAGCACATGAGGTGCCATCAACAATTGCACCTAATCAAAGAAGGTCAAATAGTTGAAGCATAAAGAGCAAATCAAGTGGAATTACCTATTGCACATTAGGTAATCAAACAATGCACCTTAACAAGGTCAACAAGTTCAGAAAAAACCTTTGTTAAATCCAGAATTCAAAGGTTAGAGCGCTTCAAAATAAAAAAGGCAATAGCCCAAACCATGGTGGAATTGTTTTCCAAATTTCATTAATTCAAGTTCGCTAAGTTGAAAACCCAAAAGGGTGACTTAGGCAAAAGTTAGAGCTAAAAGAAAGAGAGAGAAAGAGAGAGAGAAAGCTCATCCAAGTCATCTTCCCTTATGTCTGAAGTTTTCAAATCATTTTTAATCAATTTGTCTCATCTCATGTCTCTAGAGTCATCCTTCCTCACTAGAAGTTTATTCTCTAAGGATATACAGTCTTCTATGCTCTTATTCTGTAATGGGGGCATGTCTTCCTAAGAATGTCATCATCTGTCAATATGTCCCGTCGCTTAGCTCAAAGAGCTAAGGCACAATCCCTCATACATTTCTCCAGTCCATCACATCCTTATCTCTCATTTAGAAGCATGATCCCCAATTTATCTTCTTCCACTAGCCCTTTAGCCATTCCTAAGGGCTCTTTGTGTTCAACTAGTGCAATTTATAATTAAGTGTCACTCCAAGAGTCTCTTCAATCTCAAATAATAAGAAAAGCTTAACCTACTTTTTCCATGATTCATGCTATAAAAAGCAAAATCATACAACCTCCATGATTCTTTTCAGAAGTTTCAGCCTACCTTCAAATCATTCTCAAATTTTATGAAATCATATTGTTTCATCCCAAGCCTCATTGGCAAATCATACCACATACCACCCATTCCTTGGCATAATCTCAAAATGAGTAGAACCAAAATTCCCAAGTCTATCAGGGCTCATCATCTTTAAATATAGTTTCCTTGGCAAAACCAAAAGTCGAGGCATATCTCCTAAAAAGCCTTCATCAAGAAGCTCATATCCAAAAGCCTTCATCAAGAAGCCCAAATCCAAAAGCCTTCATTAAGAATCCCAAAACCAAAAAGCCTTTGCCATGAAGCCCACTCCCAAAAAGCCTTCATCAAGAAGCCAAAACCAAAAGCCTTCATTAAGAAGCCTAAACCAAAAGCCTTCATCAAGAAGCCTAACCCAGAAGCCTTTATTAAGAAGCCAAATCCAAAAGCCTTCATTAAGAAGCCCAAATCCAAAAGCCTTCATCAAGAAGCTCAAATCCAGAAGTTTCAACCTACCTTCAAACTAAGAAGCCTTCATCATGACGCCTAAATCCAGAGGCCTTCATCAAGAAGCCTAAATCTAAAAAGCCTTCACCATAAAGCCCACTCCCAAAAAACCTTCGCCATGAAGCCGACTCCCAAAAAGCCTTTACCATGAAGCCTACTCCCAAAAAGCCTTCGCCATGAAGCTGAGATCCAAAAGCCTTCACCATGAAGCCCATTCCCCAAAAGCCTTCACAATGAAGCCCACTCCTAAAAGGCCTTCATTTATGAAGCCTAAGATCTCCTTTAAGGCAAAATCAGATTAAGCCTTTTAAATGGATTTCCTTCACTAGACCTACCCTCTTTAGCCAAGACCTTTCCCTACAAGGACTAATCCTCAACTGTAACTTTCAATAGGCAAATCAAGTCGAGCCACCTATGTTGACATTCCTACACCCATCGCCTTTCAAAGACATAACCTTCCCTAAATCTAACACTTCCCTAAATCTAACACCAAAGCCCAACAGATAGCTTTGATTATAATCCTTTTAACACCAAAGCTGAATAGGTAGCTTTAATCCCAACTTTTCCAAACATCAAGGCTGAACAGATAGCTTTGATCCTATTCCTCCCAACACCAAAGCCGAACAGATAACTTTGATCCCAATCTTTTTAACACTAAAGCCGAACAGATAGCTTTGATCTCAACTTTTCCAACATCAAGGCCAAACAAATAGCTTTGATCCTATTCTTCCCAACACTAAAGCTGAACAGATAGCTTTGATCCCAATCCTTCTGATACTAAAGCCAACCAAATAGCTTTGATTCTAACTTTTCCAACCAATAAGGCCGAACAGATAGTTTTGACCTCAATCCTCCTAACCACCAAAGCCAAATAGATAGCTTTGATCCCAATCTTCCCAAACATCAAAGTCAAATAGATAACTTCAATCATAATCTCCCTAATAGTAGGGCCAAACATATGGCCTTGCTAAACCAATTTGAATTCCCCAGGTGGACCAAATCTTCAAATCTTTCAAAGTCTAGGCAGAACAGATAGCCTTGATTAAAATTCACCAGAGCATCTTTATCTCCAAACAATTGAAGATCACCATTCTCACATCCAATGCTAAGGTCAAACTAATAGCCATTGACAAAACCTCATTTATCCTATTGGGCCCTCTCCTGAAAGTTTCATATCTTTAGACCATATTTGTCCTTCATAAGGTTCAGTTTGCATAAAACATAAATGTCCTCATGCATGATAAGCACAAGCAGATATCACAAGCCCAGAGTCTGACATGGTATAACCCAAAATCTAACATGGATAGCCTAGAATCTGATATGGCAAAAGAATATATAAACCAAAAATCTAATGTTGCAAGAGCACAAGCCTAAAGTCTGATATGGCATCTCTTCACAGGGTTCACTATCATCAAAATTGCCTTTTCCTTAAAGCTAATTCTGATGAGGGGGCAGCTGTGAACCCTCAAATTTGCACCTTCTGATTCGGCTGTAGCTTGACACCTACTAGGAATAGGGCGCTACGCATACGGCAGTCCCACTAGCTGGTTAGTGGGCAGGGGTCAAGGGGCAGTGCCCCATCGAGAAAATAAATTTCCTGAATCTTTCACCTCCAGTCAACTGTCTTTCAGTTACGAACTCACAGAATTAAATAGAACTCGAATCAAAGCTGAAATAGGCCCAAAACGGGCAGAAATAGTTCAAACTGCGTGAGTGGCGCACTGTTGTCTAGGAGGTACGTTTGCAGTGCCGCCCAGAAGGTGGCATACATTTCGTGCCGCTGAAATTCTGCTGTGCCACCGTGTGCGGCACTAAAAGAAGGCTCGCGGTTAGGTAGCAAGCATTCTGTGCTGCCCAGGCGGCCTCTGTGTCAGCCGTACCACCCCTGCCGCCAACACTGCCGTCCGTACTGCCGAATCCTCCTCTGATAACTCTATAAATAGAAGCCTCCTCCACCCTCAATTGGCATGACTTCCAAGGCATTCTAAAATAATTCAAGAGTTTTCAAAGTAGTTGAGGCATATTTCAAAGCATAGTTTCATTCTTATACTCACACATTTGTTGCTTTTAGATCCAGATTCCAAGTTTCCTTTGAAGTTAAGGTGGAGTTGAGAACCAGAGCAAAACTAGTTTCATTCGTTCGAAAGCCAAGAAAGCAAAGGTATAATCCCTTTCCTATTTTAAAATTCTAAATTCAGATCTAGAATTCTCTTTAGGTCTAAAACTGAAAAGATCTAAAAACTTATTAATTTAAGAATCAGAATTAAGTTAATAAGCAAACCAACACATTTTTAAAACCCCTCCTTCACAAGAAGGGAGAACTACGTAGGGTTTGATTCCTATTTGATAGGATACGCAGGCTGCCATTCTAAAGGGCATCAACTCCAAAATCTTTTTATCAATATTATTTTCCTTTTTATTTTGATTTATTTGCATTAATCTTTTGTTTATGATTTTATAGTTAGTTGGGGAATGTGTGCTTTTCCTAGTACCCATAAGGGCTAGAGGAAAGATCCTCTTTATTTAATTTGTTTAGAAATTGTAATAATTAAGTAGGATTTATCTTGCCTATTTATTTATTATTGTCATTTCATCTCATCATACATACATATATATATATATATATATATATATATATATATATATATATATATATATATATATATATATATATATATATATATATATATATATATATATATATATTTGTTTCATTCATCATGATATTCCTGTTCATGCATACATAAAAGTTCAATTTGAAGAGTTATTTTGCATTTTTAGCCAAACTAAAGAAAATACATTTTCTTAACTTTGTAATTACCAAAACCTAATCCCCAAGCCCTCCTTGGTCACTCGCGGATTGGTGCACTTTTCCATTGGGATAAAATTAAATTATTTTGGAGTAAATCATGTTGGGTTTTCTTTAATTTTTCCAATTAAAATAAATAAATTAAAGTGGCGACTCACTTTATAACTATCACATTACAAAAATCAATTTTTCGAAACTCACAGCGACTTCCAATCGTGGAGTTTCTTCCAAAGAGTGTTTCGATCCCTCGGCGGATCGGACCGGTGCTCAGGCAAGGCCTCACAGTGGGGGAGGGATATTTATTTATTTATTTGTTTATTTATTTATTCTTCCTATCCTATTTTGTATCAAGCAAGCTGAATTGTAATAATGGTATGAATTCGAGTGATCCCCTTTTTAGCTCATAATTATTGATTATTCTTCTCTATATATGACAACTTCTCATTGATATTTGGCATGGTTGACTTGATCATTTGCTAAGGATTAAGTGTGGTAGTCATAATTAGGGAATTAAATTGATGAAATTTGCATTCCTGGAGTTTGAAACCTTAGTTACATTTTTGAGCATATGTTGATTCCTTTGTGACTTGAGTTAAGATTAGTAAGATACACTTAATATCTTAGGTTCCTTAACTATTTTTCTTGATTAAAAAAAATAAAATAAAAAATTGCATATGGAGCTTTGAAAATTTTTTCCTATTCCATTGATTTTGACTCTTTTAACCTAAGGAGTTGGAATTATGAGTAGTGCTAGTAGCCATTTGGATTTGTGATTTTAGTTGAGTAACCAGGGGTCAACATCATAAATGTTTACCTTCGCGACAAAAGGCTAGTATGATGATTCAAACAAGTTAGGCTTCATATATATATATATATATATATATATATATATATATAAGTGCAATAATGGTGCAATTGAATGTTAAAGTCAATAGAAAATCGAGAGAGTAGTCAGGTGCCTAAGAGAAAATCTTTCATTTCTGACTTTTGTTTGGCTTTTGTTTCTTTCGGATTGTATGCTCAATCTATTAACTCTAGAATTTAAACTTCAGGATTGTGGGTTTTATCTTTGAGTTTGAGGTTCTTTAATTTGTATATCCTTTAATTTGACTACTACATTTGAGAATTAGTTTTTGATTACAAAGTTTGAGCCTTACTGATTTGAGTATTGTTAATCATTAATTGTTTTCTTTTGGCTTTAGAGGGGTTGTCCATTTTCTAAACTATTATTGTAATTTAGTTTGCTTGAGGACAAGCAAAAACTCGAGCGTGGGGGAATTTGATAAGTGCTAAAAACACTATATTTTGGCCCTTGTTCTTAATAAATTTTATGCCTCCATTTGAGTTTAACTTGTTTGTTTTAGTCTTTTCATAGTTCCTTTAGTTAATCTAGTGTCAAATGATGCCATGATCCGAATGTGACTCAAAATGGTGAAGATCCAAGACAAAATGTTGACTTTTAGAAGAACATGGGCTACCACGGGTTAAGCCACAGCTGGGATTACAGTCATGTGATAAGAACAAATTAGCAAATTATTCAGTGGGCTACCACGGGAGGAGGCACGACTGAGGTTTTACCCGTGGGAAGTTATGCTCTTGGTTCTCCGTTGTCACGGCTGGAACCCCAATCGTGGGTTCAGTGGTGTGAGTTTAAATTTTTAGGAATATAAAACTGGATCTGACAACATTTGTAAGGGGGCTGCCTAGGGATTAGAGAGAGGATAGTAAGGGAAAGAAGATATTGAAGATTGATGATCAAAGAACAAGATTTCTCTACACTTTATTTATGAATTGTTTAGGATTTCTTACTTATTTATTTCTTTCTTTAGTTTCAAAGTGTAACATGAACTAATTCTTCCAAATTTGGGTATTGATGAACCCTAGAACCCTTTTGTAGGGATCCAACTACTTTTTATTCAATTGAATCATTCCTTGAATTATTTTATCTTTTTGATTATTATTGCTTAATTGCCAATTGATAATTGCATGCTTGTTAATTAGGGATTATTTTCATATAATTAAGTAGAGATAGCTTTATGTGAATTGATCACTCATAGAGTTGAGATTTGATTAGGGCAATAGAGATAGGCCTACAAGACTTCTTTGGTAGATAGTCTCTTGAATCTAACGCGTGACCTAATTGAGTTTGCTTGAGAAGAGATTCCTTGCATTCGTCTTGGGAAATAGGGATTTAATTACTCGAGTGAGATTTTTATCTAATTTAGTGAAATGCCAATTCAACTTATGGAATGAATTTGATTGATGTGTGATTCATAATATACAATGAGGGGCTAGGGGGATTTAGTACCTGAATGGGCCTTTATCACTGATTTCATCTTCCTTTTCTTCTTATTATTTTACTTCAATTGGATTTTAGTTTAGTTTTGGTATAGTTGTAATCATTCTTATCAAACACCAATTTGATTAACTAGACATTAGTAGACATTTAACCTAGTACTTACACTAAGTCTCTAATGGAACAATTTTCTACTCACTATTATATTACTTGTGCGATCTATACACTTGCAGAATTCGCATCAGTGAAAAAGGTGATAAGGGAGAGAGTTAGTTTTAATTAGATTCGATACTTAAACTAAGCATGCTTGTGTATCCTTTTGAATGGGAATCATAACCCACACAGTTCTCCCTTCCTGTGAAGGGGTTAGTTTAGCCTAGCCATTTTATCATGTTTTGATTGATTAGTTAAAAGAGGGTTGAGTTGATTGATTGAACTAATTAATTACTAAGTGGAGTTAATTAAGTTAGATTTTAATTAACTATAATAGTGAATTAAGAATTAGGTAAGGAGCCTTAAAACATAAATCCCAATAAGGGAAACAATGAATGAAATAAAGAAAAAGGAAGAGAAAAGGGAAAGAAACTTATCTCAGACTACAGGAGATGACTAGACTTGGAAGGCGTGATAGCTTGCCTCTGTTGGCAAGTGGTGGTTAGCCTCAGACTACTAGGTGGCTTGCCTAGATTGGAAGGCAGTGGCTTGCCTCGATTGGTATGTGGTGGCTTGCCTCTAATGGCACAGTGGCTTGCCTCGGATGGTGGGTGGTGGCTAGCCTCGGACTGCAGACACGAGCCTTGGGCAATATACTTATCTTGAATAGGTAAGTGGAAAGCCTTTTACTTGTCAAGTAGGAATTAAGGAGAAACCTCCCAACTCACTTTAGAAGTAAGGAGCAAATGCAAAGTGAAAAAAAAAAAAAAGAGAAAAGCTTTAGAACTAGAGTGGTTTGCTTGATGCAAAGGCTTTCAAGCTCCTAAAGTTGATCATTTAAAGTGTGGAGAGGTCCTCTATATATAGGAAGAAGATTGGAGGAGGAAAATGATGAAGTTTCGAAGCGAGATTGTGCAAAATAATGAAATTTGCAGGAATTACCACATAGGGCTCTGCAGCCTCGCAGAGGTCTTTGCAACAGTGCCACATCTTTATGAAAGCATAGAGGTCTTAGCGTTATGTTCATTATTCAGTCCTAAATAATTTGAGAGTGATTTGAAGGTCAAAGGGATAGTTTTCATTTCCAAGGGCTCCATCTTTTGATTTTCCTGTTTTAGTGATTTTTGGTAATTTCGGCTTTTAGAGGTCTGTTCATTGAGGCTAAGTGCTTCTAAGGTTCAAATGTATATTGTAGGGTGTAAAATTAAAGGTTCATAGTTGCCTCTTGATCAGAATTTTCTTGGTCTAAAAGGCAATTTTGATGATAGTAAACTCAAGGATGAAGGATGGTAAAAGGAACCAAATTGAAATATAACTCTGAGATTTGACATTTGGGTGAAACATGTAGTTGAATTTTAAGAAAGATGCCCTGGGTATATTTGGCAGTTCTGGCAACTAATAGCATTTGGTAGTTGTCCTTTTTGGTAAGAGCTAAAAATGATGTTCCTATCTAGTAGGAATGATGATCCTATCTAGTAGGAAAGAAAATGACCCTATCTGGTAGGAATTGACAAAGTGGTGATCTTGTCTGGTAGAAATGATGATGATCCTATCTAGTAGGAATAGACAAAATGATGGTCTTGTTTAGTAGGAATGAAAAGTGTTGATCCTGTCTAGTAGGATAAAAAAGATGACCATCATGTTTGGTTGGAATGGTAAAGATAATTGTCCTGTTTGGTAGGAATAGTAAAGTATTGATCCTATCTGGTAGGAATGAAAAGTGATGATCCTGTCTGGTAGGATAAAAAAGATGACCATCCTATCAGGTAGGAATAGTAAAGATAACTGTCCTATTTGGTAGGAATAGTAAAAGTACTGGTCCTTTTTGGTAGAATGAAAAGTGATGATCCTGTCTGGTAAGATAAAAAAGATGACCATCCTATCTAGTAGGAATGGTAAAGATAACTGTCTTGTCTGGCAAGAATCGTAAAAGTAGTGGTCCTTTCTATTAGGATTGAAAAGTGATGATCCTATTTGCTAGGATAAAAAAGATGAGCATCCTATCTAGTAGGAATTGTAAAGATAACTATCTTGTCTGGCATGAACAGTAAAAGTAATGGTCTTTTATGGTGGGAATGAAAAGTGATGATCCTGTCTGATAGGATGAAAAAGATGACCATCCTATATGGTAGGAATGGTAAAGATAACTATTCTGTCTGGTAGGAATAATACAAGTAATGGTCCTTTACGGTAGAAATGGAAAGTGATGATCTTGTCAGGTAGGATAAAAAAGATGACTATCTTTTCTGGTAGGAATGGTAAAGATAACTATCCCATCTAGTAGGAACAACAAAAGTAGTAGTCCTTTATAGTAGGAATGAAAAGTGATGATCCTGTCTAGTAGGATAAAAAAGATGACCATCCTATCTTATAAGACTGGTAAAGATAATTGTCCTATTCGATAGTAATAGTAAAAGTAATGGTCCTTTCTAGTAGGAATAGTAAAAATATTGATCCTGAGGTTGAGATTAATTTTTGAAAAGAGATTGATTCAGATTGATCGAGTTGATGATCTGTCTTACTTTGAGAGTTTGACGATCGGTCCTGTTTCTTAAGCCTGTTTAATGCAAAAATGCTAGATAATTATGCAGTGATCATATACCTTGAACCTGTGAAGGTTTAGCCTAATATAAAAGTGTTCATCTTTGGAAGAAAGTGTAACAACCCATACCCACCCTAAGAATTTCCATGACAATTCGCTTGAACTTAGAACTATTAAGACTAAGTGTGTGCTTTTATGAAAATTCATGTGTTATATGCTTGATGGGTATGGGGCTTGTTAGATTAGCTCTAATATGCATAACATAAGTTATGCTGGTGAAATAAGTGAATTATATGAAGTGCATGAGCATAAAATAATTTATTGCACATAAAATGAATTTTCATGCAAAAAGCGATTTTTAAGCATAAAATAATTTTTATGAACATTTTAAAAATATTTTTTAAACAAATATTTTGTAGGGGATTTTAATGAAAATAATAAGACAAATATTTTATTTTTAATTACCTATAATCAGCCCATAATTTAAATAAAAGGCCCAATTCTGCAAAAGGCCACTACACCAAAACACTCCTAACCTAACTCATTAAGGGTAAACTTGGAAATTGCACCCAAACCTTAATATTTAATGAAAAATTTGGCTAGCCCTTGTTTAGATAGCCACCATTTTGTTTTTTCTCATATTTCCATAAGAAAATTCTCTCAAAAATATTCTCTCAACCGAAATTCACAAGGTGCCTTCAAACCTTGCCAATTTTTGACCATTTCCATAAGTTTTTCTCTCCTTCCAATTTATTATTTGATTTCTATGAAACTAATCATGAGAAAATTATTCTAAACTGAGTATTTATGGATTTCTACTTATTAAATTTAGCCTAGGTAAATTTTTGAGAGAGAAATCAAATTTTCTACCTAAAACACAAACCTCTATATGCGAATCCTCCAAAAGTGAACCCTAAAACTCAAGGTTTGGAATTTTCATGCATAACAAGGGGAGGGCCGCTGATTTGTGTTCTATTGTGTTCTAAATGGATTTTTTTGTGTTTAGATGAAAAATATTGATTTAAATCATATTTTTGTATATTACTATAATGATCAAAAAATACCAAAAAGTAAGAAAATTCATGATTTTCACCTTAAAACCTAAAGTTAGGAAATTTCATGCATAGAAAATGTCTATGGCTACTAATTCATTGGTATTGATGTTCTAAAATGATTTTTATCATATTTACATGAAAAATATTAGTTTAAATCATGCATTTACAAATTAATATAATGACGGGAAAGTTTGGAAACAAGAAAGATTCATGGTTATCATTCTAAAACTTAAAGTTGGAAATTTTTCATGCACATTGTCACATTCCAACTTTAAGAGATATGACAGTCTAAGAATACGGGGAGACATAGGGTCACCCATGCTTGTAGAACCTACTTATAGATATATAAATCATGCCTAGGATCATACCAAACCTTACATAATAACTCATTTAAAACATTATATGAAAACCTTTAATTATGAAAGATAGTAATTAGACACTTCACATATAATTCATAAGGAAATAATATTTATAATTTACTCAAAAACCTTAATAAATAATTTCTAAAAATAAATATTCCCGAAGCATCTAATGACAACACTTCATAGAATGGTATTATTAAAGACATTGACAAGGAATCCCCGAGCAAAGTAAAATGCTTGAGCTATCACCTTGCCTCCTCACATTTGCTCACCTGGAACCACACAAGGAAAAAGGGGTGAGATAGATGATCTCAATGAGTAAATGATAAGGCACACATATTAACACATATTCATTTAAAAAGGAAACTCATAGATTATACACATAGTTCTTGATTTTCAATTCATGAATCAAGTTGTAATTTAGCAAGGGTTCAATTTAACAAGTTTGCAGAAATCACACTTATAACACTTAGAGAGTGAAGGCTGTTGCTCTATCACTCGAACACTTAGAGGAAAGGTGTCATTAAACCAAATTCTAACTCCTATCACTTATAAGGGATGAAGCTGATCACGCCCTATGGCTAGAACTGCCCTTTTTAGCTGAGGTGGATACACTACTCCTATCCATCGGATTAAGACCATATGCACAGGATCCATTCATTACCCGTATCGGCATGAGGACTTTTGCATAAAGGGTTAAAGGCACCATAATTAGAGCTAATGGTATTCACATATAATAATAATATTTAAGATAGCAATAACATGTATCACAATAAAAATGGTAATTTAACTTTTGAGCAAAAGATACAAAGATAGTGTACTTCCATAAAGAATATAAGTTAGGGCAATGGTCACAAGGAATTATCATTGGATAAACAAACTAGTTTTTGGACCATTTATCCTTTGGCAACCCAAGCTTTATGAAGAAATCACTTAATCATATTTGATGATAGGATGAACTTGGGTCTCAAGGTCTCAAAGGCTCACATAACATGATATCACATATTTGTAACATAACATAATGTCACTCACACTTACAGCATGAATACAGTGTTTACTCACGTTGTGATTCCTTCGCTCCTAGTACACATAGTCCTTTTGAACCTCTAAAGCTCCTCAAGTTGTAAATATTTAATTCAATACTTAGTATTTATTTAATCATGATACTATCCTATCCATTGCTACCCTATGCATATATAACATTCACATATACTTAGACTTGCACATATAAGTGCACCTCATCACTTGCACATACACGTTGACTTCAAAAGTCTTGTACATTTAGCCTTTATAAGCCTATATTAAAACACATTACAATCATATCAATACCTTTCCAAGGTCAACACAATATCATTGCCCTAATATCAATTCACTTTAACAATCATCTAGTACACTTAACACTTCCATATATATCAACTTAACAAATAACCCTTCAAGCATCAGGCTTTTATCTTATGGCCAAATCTCTTCATCAATTCAAGATTACTAATTCATTATCAAATCATCATACAACTTACTTCCATATTATCCAATCACATTCGCATATTAATCACAACCTAAGGTTAAGATACCTTAAGTATACCAAATTACCTCTTGTCTTGTCTAGGGTCATTCTTTCAACTAACATGCAATTTAATCATTCATCATTCATTCATACATATCAATAATCATTAAAATACATCACACAAAAATTATGGACATTGGGATAAGAATCCCAATGTAGGTTCAATGCTCTTAGTAAAGGAAAAACTGAATTTTTTTACTTTTTGCACTTTTTGTCTATTACAATAATATGTAAAAACATGGTTTGAAACAAGATTTTTCATTTAATCAAAACAATAATATAAACATGTAGGAATTAGCCTATATATACATTCATATGCATGAAAATTTCTAACTTTAAGTTATAGGATGCAAAATCATAAGTTTTATTGTTTATGGTACTTTCCAGTCATTACAACAGTATGTAAGCATGTGATTTAAATCATTATTTTTCATTCAATCACAACAAATATTAATTTAGAACATCAATATGTACAAATCGGCAGCCATGGATTTTTTCATAAATGAAAATTCCAAATTTAGGGTTTAGGAAGAAAATCATGATTTTTCAAGCTTTTCGCGCTATCAGTTCATTAGAATGATATGTTAACACATGATTTAAATCATTATTTTCATCCAAACAAAACAAATATCATATTAGAATTCTTCCATATACAAATAGGCAGCCATATGCACATGAAATCATGGAATTTTCTAACTTCTAAGTTCTAGCACAAAAACCTTGAATTTCCTTATTTTCTGAAACTTTTTGGTCATTACAGTAATATGCAAAAATATGATTTAATTCAATATTTTTCATCTAAACACATCAAAAATTAGTTTGTAATGCAATGGTATAGAAATTCCCCCCCCCCCCCTCTAAGTGATGTTTATGCATAAAAATTTCTATTTTGAGTTATGGGATTTACCTTTGGAGAAATCGCATAGAAAGATTTGCGTTTTTAGTAGAGAATTAGGTTTCTCTTGCGAAAACTCACCCAAACTGAATTAAATCTATAAAAATTAGTAAATTCCCAGTTCAAATTAATTTTCACATAATTTAATTCATAGAAATCAGTTAAGGAATTGAAAGAGAAGAAAAACTTATGATTATGGTCAAGAAATCACAAAATTGAAGGTGTTTTCTTAATTTCAGTAGAGAGAATTGTTTTGAAAGAATTTTTTTGTTAAAATACAGAAATAATAGTGGGTGGCTACTAGAACATTAGGGATGGCCAAATTTTGGTGTTTTAAATGTAGAGTTTTGGGCAATTTCCACTAATACCCTTAATGAGCTAAGTTAGGAGGGTTTTTGGGTAGTGGGCTTTTAGGTATTTGGGCTTTTTATTTAAATTAGAAGCTGATTATAGGCAATTAAAATAAAAATATTTTTCTTATTATTTTTTGTGATATTTCCCCCAAAAACATTTATTTAATTTTTTTTTTAAATACTCATAAAATTATTTTATGCTTAAAAATTGCTTTTATGAATGAAAATTTATTTTATTTAAAAATTTTTATTTTATGCAATTGCACTTCATGTAAATCATTTATTTCACAATAATAACTCATATTATGCATGTTAAAATTAATTTAATATGCCACATACTTATTAATCACATAGCACATAAATTTTCATAAAGCACACACTTAGCTCTAATTAGTTCTAAGTTAAGCAAATTGTCATGAAAATTTCTAGCGTAGGTGTGGGTTGTTACACATATATATCTATATAGGTGCCGATTCATATATATATATATATATATATATATATATATATATATATATGTATGTATGTATGTTCTAAATTGATTTTTATTTTGATTATATGAAAAATCTTAGTTTAAATCATGTTTTTGCATATTACTATAATGAATGGAAAGTGCAAAAAGTGAGAAAAATCATTTTTGTCCTTGATTGTACAATTCGACCTATATTGGGAATTCAATCTATATGTCTATAATTTTTATGTGATATATTTTAATGATTATTGACATGTATACATGAATGATAAATGATTTGATTGCATGTTGATTGAAGGAATAACTCTAGACAAGTTTAGAGACAATAAGGTATACTTAGGGTTTCTTAACCCTATGTTGGGATTGATATGTGTGTATGATAAAGTGATATGGGAAATAGGTCCATGATGAGTTATTAATGAATTAATGGGAAATGAGAATGATTGTATGAATTGGCAATAAGAGATAAGCATGATGCTTGAAACGTTACTTGTTAAGTTGATGCATATGGAAAGTGTTAAAGGTACTAAGTGAATGTTAAATTGAATTGCTATTAAGATCATGATATATTCTATTTAAATTTAGAAAAGTCTTGGTATGAGTTATAATGGTTTTTCATATGGTTCTATAAAGGCTAAGTGTGTATGACTTTAAAAGTGAACATGTTACGTACAAATGATGAGTGCACTTCTATGTGCAACTATAGTTAAAATGAATGTTATATGTGTATGGGGTAGTTATGGGATAGGATAGCATGATGATTAATCAAATACTAAGTGTTAAATTGAAATGAATAATAGAGCTTGAGGACTATTAGAAGTCAAGGGCTACAAGTACTAGGAGCAAAGGAACCACAAGGTGAGTAAATATTATATTTATATTACAAGTACAAGTGAATGTGTTATGGGAAATTTTGAGATTCTTGAAAACAAAGTCTTTTTGTTCTTTTAATTATAATTACATGAGTTCTTTGTTATGCTTGAGTTGCCAAAGGGCAATTGGTCTAAAGCCATTATTGTTATTCAATGATATGAAAGATCCTTTGTATTTGTTGCCTTACCTTACTTTCTTTCTGGAACCACACTATTATCTCTTGTTCAATAAGTTGAATTGCTATTGCTATTACACTACATGTTATTATTTCTTAAGTGCTATTGTTAAAAGTGATTACCATTAGCTTTAGCTATGGTACCTCTAACTCTTATGCAAAAATCCTTATGTCAATGCGGGTAATCATCAGAACCTATACACATGGTCTTAACCCGATGGATAGGGGTAGTGTATCCACCTCAGCTAGAAGGGGCGAAGGCTGATTAGTTTCACAACTCTTTATAAGTAATGGGTTAGGAATTAGAATTTGGTATAAACCACATCTCCCTAAGGTGAATGAGCTAAAATAGTTGTCAACTCTTTATAAGTGATAAGTGTTATAAGTGTGATTTCTGCGAACCTTGCTTAATTATAAACCTAAAACCATGAACTTTGATTCACGATCTATGTGTTATCATAAAAGTTATATTGTTTACTCATTGAGATCTCACCCCTTTTTCCTTGTGTGGTTCTAGGTGAGCATTATGAGGAGGCAAGGTGATGACTCTAGCAATCTACTTCGCTTGGGGGATTTCCTCGTCCAAGTTATTTACTTTGTTGTGTGATGAAGAGTCATCCTTAGACGCTATGGGAATATTTTGTTTTGGGAATTTATTTTGAAATGCTATATTTTGGTGACTTATTTGGAGTCTAAAATATTATTTTTATGGATTGCAATTAAAGTATATTTTAACTATTCTTCTGCCATTTAAAGTTTTCATATAAATGGTTTAATTAAGTCAACGCATGAGGTTTTGGTATGATCCCAAGCAGTAATTGTATATGTATGAGTGGGTTCTACGAGCGTGGGTGACCTTATGTCTTCCTATGTTCTAGGACCATCATATCTTTAAATTTGGATATGATAGAAAGATACCCCCATTTCAGAAAAGTGAATATTTAGAAGGGAGGTGGCCCCACCTTAGAATGATAAAGGAAAGTGGTTTGATCATTTAGTTTTTGGTTGATTGGCTAGCTCAAAGGTGAAAATGGGCATATCAGGTGTTAGGCTATTTAGTTTCGCTTATGAAGAAGTCATTCTGGGAGGTCAAACAAGGTGTGGTCTTGGAAAAGATCAGGCTATTTAGTTTAGAAGACTTAGATAGGTCTAACTTTGGAGAAGATTGGTTTGAGGTTTAATTGGAGAGCTTGATCAAAAAGGTTAAGTCTTTAGAGATGATTAGGTTAGAAGGTTTGGGGAAGGTCAGTTTGTGGGGCTTATCTTCAAAGAAGTTCACATGGAAGGCTTAGTCAGGTCTTGCACTTTGGCTTCGTCAAGTTATGACCTTTAGGAAGTTCATTTTAAGGGCTTTGTCAAGTTCTAGCTTAGGCTCGGTCAAGTTTAGAAGACTCGGTCAGGTTATGGCCTTTGGGGAGTTCATTTGGAAGGCTTGGTCAGATTTCTCCTTAGGACTAAGCTGGGATGCTAAACTTTATAGGAGGTCATACTAGGAGGCTAAGTCTGGTTTAGAGGAATGGTCAGGCTAGGAAACCAGCTCAGGAAGGCTCGGTCAAATTTGGCCTTAGAGGAGATTATGGTCTTTATAAATGAAAGCTTTTTAGGAGTGGGCTTCATGGTGAAAGCTTTCAGACTTGGGCTTCATGGTGAAGGCTTTTGGTTTGGGTTTCATGGTGAAGGTTTTTGGTTTGGGCTTTACGGTGAAGGCTTCTTGGTGAAGGCTTTTAGGCTTGGGCTTTATGATGAAGGCTTTTTAGGAGTGGGTTTCATAGTAAAGGCTTTTTAGGAGTGGAATTCACAGTGAGGGCTTAATGGCAAAGGCTTAAATGTTTTTGGTTAAAAGGCTTTTAGGCTTTAAGGATAGTTTGTCTGATTAGGCTTTTTTATGAGGGTGCTTTGGACCTTTTTGGAAGATGGTTGCTTTATCTCAGGTACAATGCTAAAGATTTTGGTTGTAGGCTTATGGACGAGAGTTTGCCCTTTTGATATGGTTGCATAAATTTAAGAGGATTAAGCTAAGAATAGTTTATAGATGTTTAAGAGACTTTAATCTCGGGGTTATGTGTTTTTCCACAGAGGCTTGATCTTTTCAATGATAATGGGATTTGCCAAAAAGGCATGGAATGACTTAATTTTGAGTGGTTTGAGCCTTTCTTAATCTTTATGAGACCTAACTTGATTTTGGATTTGCCAAATAAAACTAGCTTTAAGGATGATGAGTCTTAAAAGACTTAGGATTTTTGGCTTTGCTTTGGCTCTGCCCATAGGCTTAGCCCTTAAAAGATGATAAGACTTTACTGAGAAAAGGGTGGTAAAAGGCTTTAAGCTTGAAAGATAATAGCAGTATGTGCCTTAGGAGCCATATAATAGTTATGTAATAGTAGATATTAATTCCCAATGGCATAATAAGTATATTCATAATGTGAAAAGAGTTTCTTATTATTGAATATAGCCCTTAAGTATTTGTAAGAGGATCTATTCTCAAGTGTTAAGAATATGAGAGACAGATCACTCTTGTAAAAATATTTTAAATATGTTCACGATCATAGTACTAATGACTAGAAATCATCAATTTCTGAAGATAATCATCTCTATTTGTTTTCTATAATCAGTATGTGATACAGTGTTTCATATTGCTTGACATGTGATGCCAATACAAACATGTGGATATTCATAAGATGAATAGTCAAATTGTGATGTTAGATGATAATAATATAGGGTTTTACTACTTGTTTATTTATCATCTAGGTCATAATAGTCCTATAATCCTTAAACAGATTATCTTGGACAAGGAATTCCCAAGCGAAGTAGAATGCTTAAGCCATCACCTTGCCTCCTTACATTTGCTCACCTGGAACCACACAATGAAGAAGGGGTGAGATATATGATCTCAATGAGCAAATAATAGGGCTTACATAATAACATATATCCCTTAGAAAGGGCTCATAGCTCATAACTTATAGTTCATGATTCATAGTTTGTAATTTTAGAAAGATTCACATAAATCACACTTATAACACATAACACATAGAGTGAAGGCTACTGTCATAATCACTTGAACATATAGAGTGAAGGCTATTGCCATAATCAATAAAACACATAGCCGATGATTACTCACATTAGTACGAGGATTTCTGCTTAAAAAGGGTTAAAAGTACTATAGCAAGAGCTAATGGTAATCACATATAACAATAACATTTAAGCCAATAATAACATATATCCCAATAACAATAGCAGTTTAACATTTTGAACAAAAGATACAAGAATAGTGTAGTTTCAAAAAGAATATAAGTTAGGGCAATAATCACAAAGGAATTATCATTGGATAACCAAAAATGGTTTAGACCAATTGTCCTTTGGCAACCCAAGTTTAATAAAGAAATCATAGAATTTCATTTAGAATGGAAAGGACTTGGGTTTCAAGAATGTCAAAGGATCACATAACATGATATCAAATATTTGTAACAAAACATATTATTACTCATGTTTATAGCACAAATATAGTGTTTACTCACCTTGTGGTTCCTTCGCTCCTAGTCCACGTAGCACTTTTAAACCTCTAAAGCACCTCAAGCTCTAATATAATATTTAATTTAATACTTAGTATTTATTTAATCATCATGCTATCTTATCCCATAACTACCCCATACACATATAACATTCACATACACTTAGAGTTGCACATAGAAGTGCACCTATTACTTGCATTAACATTTTGACTTTAAAAGTCTCATACACTTAGCCTTTACAGGCCCATATGAAAACACATCATAATTCATGTCAATACCTTTCTAAGGTCAACACAATATCATTATCTTAATATCAATTCACTTTAACAATCAACTTAGTACACCGAACACTTCCATATATGTGAATTTATCAATAGCCTCTTAAGTGTCATGCTTAACCCTTATGATCCATTCATTTAATCAATAATTTCATCAATTCAAGACCATTAATTTATTATCAAGTCACCATAACATCTATTTCCATACTTCCCAATCACATTCACATTCTAATCACAATATAGGTTAAGATACCTTAAGTATATTAAAGTGCCTTTAGGCTTGTCTAATGTCTTCCCTTCAACCAACATGCAATTTAACCATTCATCATATATACATACATGTCAATAATCAATGAAACATATCACATCAAAATTATAGACATTGGGATAAAAATCCCTTGGTAGGCTGAATGCTCCATTAAAGGGAAAACTGAATTTTTCTCACTTTTCGTACTTTCCGTCTATTATAGTAATATGTAAAAACATGATTTGAATCAAGATTTCTCATTTAAATAAAACAAAAATCATTTTAGAACATTAACCTATATGAATCAGCATCAATAGGTATGTTTCATACATGAAACTTCAAATTTTGGGTTTTAGGATGCAAAACCATGAGTTTTATTGTTTTTGGTATCTTCCGGTCATTACAGTAATATGTAAACACGTGTTTTAAACTATTATTTTTTCATTCAATCAAAGCAAATATCAGTTTAAAACATCCTCATATATGAATCGGTAGCCATTGATCATAATTATGCATGAAAATTCCAAGTTTCAAGGTTTATGGTGAAAATCATAAGTTTTCGCGCTTTTCATTCATTACAGTGATATGCAAACACACGATTTAAATTGTTATTTCTCATTCAAACAAAACAAATATTAGTTTAGAATCTATCCATACACAAATCGGTAGCCATATGTACAAAAAAATTCACAGAATTTTCCAACTTCTAAGTTCCAGCACAAAAATCTTGAATTCCTTTATTTTCTGAAACTTTTTGGTCATTATAGTAATATGCAGAAATATAATTTAATCTAATATTTTTTATCAAAACACATCAAAAATTAGTTTAAAAATCAATGTTATAGAAATTGTCCCCCTTGGTGAAGGAATGGTAGAGCCAAATGCAGCGGAAGGAAGGTGGTCAGGTGAAATTTCAAACATTTTAAAATTTCACTTCACCCAATTTTGGTCCAAAATCCATTCAAGCAATCAATTAATTTGTGTGTAAAACACATATCCATATAAAGAAGAAGGAAGAGTAATCATATTAGCTCTTATAGGTTCCTTCATTCTTTATCAAAGAGCTTCCCAAGTGTGAAGCCTCTAGATCATCCACACCTAGCTCACCTCCAAGTTTCCTCTTAATTTCTTTGGTGTTCTTGAATCCTCTCTTGGATGCCAAATTTGATTCAAGATTTCCCTCAAAAATCATTTAGAAATATAAAGTTTCTCTTTGGTTTATTTTGGATTAAACATATTTTCAATTTGCAAACATTTGTTCTTTCATAAAGAACAAAGAAGAGAATTGAAGATTAAAAGAAAATTGAAGAAACATTTTCTTCTTTTTCTTTCCCTCTCAACGTCTCTCTCTAAGAATGCTTCAAATCTAAAAATGATGTTCACTTCTAGTTGCAACATAAAAACTTGAAGCTCTTATATTGTTTGTAAGACTTAACTCTTAAGTCTTCACAAAGACTTAAATGCCCTTACATTTTCTTTTAGCTCACCATTTGGTGAAGGGGAAAAGTTGACTTTGCTTCTTCAAATGGTAAAATGACCATTATATCTTTTACAAGTAAAATGGACATTTCCACCAGCCAAAAGATGTAATTATAATTTTAACCTTAGTAGAAAATTCTCTAACCCCTAAACCCATCATATAGGCTAATGAATAGTGAATTTTCTCTAACCCCCTAAAATGCCTCTTTTCCATATCACATATGGGCTTAGGCCACATTTCATGTGTTAAGGGTTTTTACTAAGCTTAAAATTAAGTCTTTGATTTACTCCAAATTAATTTTCAATTTAATCTTACTTATTTGCATCATATACAAATAAAGATTTAATTATATCGAAACCTTCATAGATTAAACATAAGGAAATGCTTGGGTCCTTGTAAATTTAATTACATGTTTAATCATTTTACTACTAATCAATTAATTAAACACTTTAATTAATTATTATCGTAAACTTTTTACACTTGGAAGGTGATCACTATTGGGTGTATGACTTTCTAGGTTCATGTCTAATTAGCAATGGGAATGAGAAAATATTTCTCTACTAATGTGAAATTCCCACTTCATACTTAGTCCTATAAGTCATGAGGGACAGCTAGCATTCCATATCATGACTACCTAATAAAAAATGAATGTTTATAGTTGAGAACTTTAAACATCACATGGACCATCGATCATAAATCACCATGCACTAGAATCCCTTCATTAAAGATCCCAATCTCGGTTAGGGTAATGGTTTATGTCAAACCTTAATATGCCTCGATTCTATATCTTTATCTTAGTTCTAATTCTTGATAAGGTTAGATTCCTACTAGAAACTCTTTTTAGTAAATCTGTCTGTCTAGGCCAGGAGCTTTATTTATCAAAAATAACTGATAGCATAGGATCTTAATCTCGTTTACTCATGGTAACAAATTCTATCTTGGCGATCACTTATCTCCATACATAACAAATTAGAACCATCACATTCCATATATCCACACATGAATAGTACGTCTATGTAAGCAATGATAAATCCTAACCACCTATATATGAGATATAGTATCCCTCAAGTTAAAGGATTATATGCACTATTACGACCTAGATGAAAAATAATTAACAAGTAGTAAAACCCCATATTATTATCATCTAACATCATAGTTTGACTATTCATCCTATGAATATCCACATGTTTGTATTGACATCACATGTCAAGCAGTACGAGACTCACTGCCTCTATAATCATCTGTATCACATACTGATTGTAGAAAACAAATAGAGGTGATGGTCTTTTGGAATTAATGATGCCTAGTCATTAATCTTATGACCATGAACATATTTAAAATATTTGTACAAGAGTGATCTCTCTCCCATATTCTAAACACTTGAGAATACATCCTCTTACAAATACTTAAGGACTATATTCAATAATATGAAACTCTTTTCACATTATGAACAAATTATTGTGCCATTGGCAATTAAAATCTACTATTACATAACTATTATATGGCTCTTAGGGCACATATTGCTATCATTTGGTATGCATAAAAATTTCAATTTTGAGTTACAGGATTCAACTTTGCAGAAATCGCATAGAGAGGTTGGTGCTTTCAGTAGAAAAATTGATTTTTCTCTCAAGGAATCACCTAGGCCGAATTTTATTAGTAAAAATTAGTAAATATTCAATTCAAAATAATTTTCCCAGGATTAGTTTTATAAAAATAGATAGCAAATTGAAAGGAAAAGAAAAACTTACGAAACGGTCGCGAAATTGCAAGTTTGAAAGGATTTTTATGAATTTCGGTAGAGAGAAATATTTTGAGAGAATTTTTCTGCCAAAATAATGAAATAACAAAATGGTGGCTACTAGAATGATGGGCTGGCCAAAATTTAGGTTAAATATTAGGGTTTTGGATGAAATTTTCAAGATTACCCTTAATGAGCTAGGTTAGGAGTGTTTTAGTATAGTGGGCTTTTGGGTATTTGGGCTATTTAATTAATTTTAAGCTGATTATAGGTAATTAAAAATAAAATATTTTTCTTATTATTTTCTATAAAATTCCCCCCAAAACATCTATTTAAAAATTATTTTAAAATACTTATAAAATTATTTTTATGCTTAAAAATCGTCTTTTTGCATGAAAATTCATTTTACGAAAAATAAATTATTTCATGCTAATACATTTTATTTAAATCATTTATTTCATAATAATAATTCATATTAGGCATTTTAAAATTAATTTAATATGCCCAAACTCATAAATCACATCACACATGAATTTCCATAAAACCACATATTTTTTCGCAACAACTCTAAATTCAAGCAATTTGTCATGAAAACTCTTAGGGTAGATGTGGGTTGTTACATTCTCCCCCCTTTAAAAAAAATTAATCCTTGAAACTTCAAATTTAACAGCACAACACACTTTACTTAACTTCTTCGCCATGCTTCTGGTACGCCACTCAAACACAAATGTAACTACAATTAACTTATGAAACACAGTAGGACACATACTCACAATCTATCAAAAAGAATCACATTGATAAACTTTCAGCTTAAGCTATACTTATTTTAATCTCTCATTCAAGCAAATCTTAAAACTAATCCTTAATAATTTGTATCCCTTAACCTTAAACAAAAGTAATAGACCTTTTAATTTCACCTTCAATCAAATATAATCCCAAGCATGTCTTTTCCTTATATCTCTATTATTATTAACATCTATAATAACACCCTACTCACTACTTTCATTCATTATTTATCATATTAGTCATATAAGAATCCAACAAATAATTCCAAATTAATAACTCTAATTGATATTCGATAATTCTCTTTCCATATTAATAATTATTACTTAATCTATTATACCCTTAATAAATATTTTCGTGTTTAACACCTTGCTAACATTACGATTTCTACACTCCCATCATTCTTCAATTAAAACATATCTAAACTTAACAAACATTCATAAATATATCATATCCCAAATGAACTTGCATTCTATTAATTTATAATCCCAAATAGACTTCTTATAACTATTTAAGACTTACTCTCTTTCTCTATAATATACATATATACCCTCAATAAATAGTTTCGTGTTTAATACCATGCTAACATTACAATTTCTACACTCCCATCATTCATCAATTAAAATGTATCTAAACTTAACAAACATTCCTAAATATATCATATCCCAAATGAACTTGCATTTTATTAATTTATAATTCCAAATAGACTTCTTATAACTATTTCAGACTTACTCTCTTTCTCTGTAATATATATATATCATTATCATGACTTAATTACCTAATGTCTCAAAATTTTTATACATTTAGCTTGTAATATCATCTTACTTCAGATTTTCACTTACATCTAGCTATACTTCACATTCCTAATCATTTAACTTATCCATATTAAAATAATAAACCTTTAGATACCATTGCCTTTAAATGAAATCTCTATGCAACTCTTATATCTTTCCAAATCTATGCCATTCTGGGTTATCTTAATAAAAATTCTTTCCATACTAAAGATCACTACCAAATTTTCTGGTAACCTCAATTGAACATGATTTTTTCTAACACTTTAAAACATTTCTCATCAGAGGACTCAAATCCCTTTCAGGTATATTCAAAACTATTAAATTTTCAAAACTGCATAGCATCATACTTATCCTTTTATCACAATTACAAGTCTGAGGATACTTATCCTTTTATGTCTCCCCCTATTAAAAGAAATTTATCCTTGAATTTTAATACTTACTCACATGTTTTCAAAAACTGGGGATGCTTCTACTGCATCCCTTCCTCGGCTTCCTAAGTATACTCATTCATTCCATGATTATGCTAGTGGACTTTAATCATAAGTATCTCCTTAATACACAAATCTCTCCCCATCCTTAGTTCAAAATTCTACTTGCTTTTCTCTGTAGTCAGAATAAGCTCCATACTCATATAGCCAATCCATTCTTAAGATCATTTCAAATTCTAGGACACCACGTTCTAACAACTCCATAGGAAGTTTCCATCCATCAATGTCTACCTCACAATCCTCAAACATATACTTCACCTTCCTCATATTGTAAACATATGTATATATAATGTAACTGATTTGTTTCATTCTTCTATTGATCATTACTAAATATCAATTCTCTTTTTTTGGCCTCAATCACAATTATCATTTAATAACTCCATATATTTCTTATATCAAATCATTGTTACATATAAGCATTTCATACTTCATAACATTATACCTATTAGTCATTAATCTAAATTAGATCAATACTTAGTCCACTTCTCCTTCTAATCAACTTAACCCCGCTATCAAATTATCATACTTAGCATGCCTTTAACATGAGCACCCATCATATAATATCGCATCACAGGACGCATATCACATAGCATGTATCACATATCATAGCATGTATGATGTAGCCTAATCATGTAACACATGACCTCTAGCATAATGAGCTCTCCTATCATATTTAAAGTCAATTAATGAGCTCTTCTATCATATTTAAAGTCAATCATCTCTTAAGTAATAGAAGATCAAACCTAAGCCAGCCATCTAATTAGCCAAATAATATCATTCATGTCATATAAGTCCTACGTCATTAGTCTAATAGTTACCTACTATTAAAGGGAATCTCAGTTGTGTCTCTTATCCTTTACTCCTTGCTCTTGAGGTTGAGATGGTCCAGGTGGTATAGGTGTTGAGGTCACATTTATTGAATTTCTCATTCGTGGGTAGTCCTTGTTGAAGTGACCCTTCTATCCATATTTTAGATATGTGCCAGAGACTTTCCAGCAAAATCCAAAATGCTTCTTGCCACAACGGGTGCAAGTCCTAGGTGAAGATTCCTTTCCTGGACCTCCTCCTCCTTCTCTATATTGGCCTCCTTGATCTTTGCCCTTATGCTTACCCTTTTGTTCACGTTCAGTATGCTCATGTCTCTTGGCTTTATATCTCTTTTCCATTATCTTGGCCTTATCTATCAGCTTAGCTAAGGTCGAGAATTCAGTTACTACCAATGAGTTGAATAGTGGTGTAATCAACCCTCTAAGGAAGCAGTTGATGTGGCTAGCTTCAGTAGGAACGATGTTGAGATTGAACTCCTTAGCATATTACAATACCGACATTCCAAGCCTCTGCTTTAGCTGCTCGAACTGCAACGCTCTATTTTGCCTTTCGCTCTGATACCAACTTTGTCACATCCCAACTTTAGAGATATGACAATCGTAGAACATGGGGAGACATAAGGTCACCCACACCCATAGAACCCACTTATAGTTATCCAAATATTGCTTAGGATCGTACCAAAACTTCTTACATTAACTTAAATAAACTCTTTTTTATTTATTTTTTAAAACTTTAAGTTGCGAAAGCATAGTTAAAATATACTTTAAACATAATCCATATGGAAATAATATTTAGAATCCAATTAAAACCTCAAAAGATAACATTTCAAAATAAACATAAAAAAAAAAATCCTGGAGCATCTAAGGATAACTCTTTATAACATACTAAACTGATTTTCTTGGACAAGGAATCCCCAAGTGAAGTAGAATGCTTAAGCCATCATCTTGTCTTCTCACATTTGCTTACCTAGAACCATATAAGGAAGCAGGGGTGAGATAAATGATCTCAATGAGTAAACGAATAGGGCTTATACAATAACACATATCCCTTAGAAAGGGCTCATAGCTCATAACTTATAGTTCAAGATTCATAGTTTGTAATTTTAGAATGCTTCATAGAAATCACACTTATAACACATAACACATAGAGTGAAAGCTACTGCCATAATCACTCGAACACATAGAGTAAAGGCTATTGCCATAATCATTCAAACACATAACACATAGAGTGAAGGCTATTGCCATAATCACTCAAACACATAGTTGATGATTACTCACATCGGTACGAGGATCACATAGCCGATGATTACTCGCATTGGTATGAGGAGCACATAGCCAATGATTACTCGCATTGGTACAAGGATTTTTGCATAAAAACAGTTAAAGGTACTATAGCAAGAGCTAATGGTAATCACATATAACAATAACTTTTAAGCCAAAAATAACATATATCCCAATAACGATAGTAATTTAACATTTTGAACAAAAGATATAAGAATAGTGTAGTTCCATAAAGAATATAAGTTAGGGCAGTAATCAGAAAGGAATTATCATTGGATAAACAAAAATAGTTTAGACTAATTGTTTTTAGCAACCCAAGCTTAACAAAGAAATCATAAAATTTCATTTAGAATGGAAAGGACTTGGGTTTCAAGAATGTCAAAGGATCACATAATATGATATCACATATTTGTAACAAAACATATTGTTACTCATGCTTGTAGCACAAATAGAGTGTTCACTCACCTTGTGGTTCCTTCGCTCCTAGTACACGTAACACTATTGAACCTCTAAAGCTCCTCAAGCTCTAACATAATATTTAATTCAATACTTAATATTTATTTAATCATCATGATATCCTATCCCATAACTACCCCATGTACATATAACATTCACATACACTTAGAGTTGCACATAGAAGTGCACCTATTACTTGTACATAACATTTTAACTTTAAAAGTCTCATACACTATGCCTTTACAGGCCCATATAAAAACACATCATAATTCATGTTAATACCTTTCTAAGGTCAAAACATATCATTATCTTAATATCAATTCACTTTAACAATCAACTTTGTACACTTAACACTTTCATAAATGTCAATTTATCAATAGCCTCTCAAGTGTCGTGCTTAACCCTTATGATCCATTCATTCAATCGATCACTTCATCAATTCAAGACCTTTAATTCATTATCAAGTCATCATAACATCTATTTCCATATTTTCCAATCATATTCACATTCTAATCATAATATAAGGTTAAGATATCTTAAGTATACCTTAAGTATACCAAAGTGACTTTAGGCTTGTCTAGTGTCTTCCCTTCAACCAACATGCAATTTAACCATTCATCATACATACATATATGTCGATAATCATTGAAACACATCACATAAAAATTATAAACATTGGGATAAAAATCCCTTGGTATGTTGAATGCTCCATTAAAGGGAAAATTGAATTTTTCTCACTTTTTGCACCATTTGTCTATTACAGTAATATGTAAAAACATAGTTTGAATTAAGATTTCTCATGAAAACACAACAAATATAATTTTAGAACATTAATATACATTAATCAGCAGCAATAGGTATGTTTCATACATGAAAATTCAAATATTGGGTTTTAGGATGCAAAACCATGAGTTTTCTTATTTTCAGTATCTTCCGGTCATTGCAGTAATATGTAAGCAGGTGTTTTAAACCATTATTTTTCATTCAATCATAGAAAATATCAGTTTAAAAAATCCTCAAATATGAATCAGCAGCCATTGATCATAATTATGCATGAAAATTTAAAGTTTCAAGGTTTAGGGTGAAAATCATGAGTTTTTGCGCTTTCTGTTCATTATAGCGATATGCAAACACATGATTTAAATTGTTATTTCTCATCCATACAAAACAAATATCAGTTTAGAATCTATCCATACACAAATCGGCAGCCATATGAACAAAAAGATCATAAAATTTTCCAACTTCTAAGTTACAGCACAAAAACCTTAAATTTCTTTGTTTTCTGAAACTTTTCGGTCAGTACAGTAATATGAAAAAATATAATTTAATCCAATATTTTTCATCAAAACACATCAAAAATCAGTTTACAAATCAATGATATAGAAATTTTCCCCCTTGGTATGCATAAAAATTTCAATTTTGAGTTACAGGATTCACCTTTGGTAAAATCGCATAGAGAGGTTGGTGTTTTTGGTAGAAAAATTGATTTTTCTCTCAAGGAATCACCTAGGCCAAATTTTATCAATAAAATTTGTAAATATTCAGTTCAAAATTATTTTTTCAAGATTAGTTTCATAAAAATCAAATAGAAAATTGAAAGGAAAAGAAAAATTTATGAAACGGTCGCGAAATCATAAGTTTGAAAGGATTTTTATGAATTTCGATAGAGAGAAATATTTTGGGAGAATTTTTTTTCCAAAATAATGAAATAATAGAATGGCAGCTACTAGAATGAAGGGCTGGCCAAAATTTAGGTTAAATATCAGGGTTTTGGGTGAAATTTCCAAGATTACCTTTAATGAGCTAGGTTAAGAGTGTTTTACTGTAGTGGACTTTTCGGTATTTGGACTTTTTAATTAATTTTGGGCTAATTATAGATAATTAAAAATAAAATATTTTTCTTATTATTTTCTATAAAATTCCCCCCAAAACATTTATTTAAAATTATTTTAAAATACTCATAAAATTATTTTTATGCTTAAAAATCATCTTTTTGCATGAAAATTCATTTTATGAAAAATAAATTATTTCATGCTAATCCATTTTATTCAAATCATTTATTTTATAATAATAATTCATATTAGGCATATTAAAATTAATTTAACATGCCCCAAACTCATAAATCATGTCACGCATGAATTTCCATAAAACCACATATTTTATCGCAGTAACTCTAAATTCAAGCAATTTGTCACAAAAACTCCTAGGGTAGATGTGGGTTGTTACACCTAGTCACTTGGCCTGGCCTGCCTTGTGTAAGAAGTATGCTATTGCTCCACAAGAAGAGCCTATGCCATTAATGTGATTCTGATAAGATGCATGGATCAAATCTGCATCCAATTATTGTAGACCAGATTTCTACTAATAATATGATATGATATGATAGTTTTTATGAATGATGTTTGATGAGGAAGTACAAGATGTTTGGCAAATGCTCCATAAGAAGAGCTGCCGTTATTGTGGTTATGATGAGAAGATATGGATTAAAATGCTCTCTCATGTATTGCAAAAGATTCTAACGATAATTATGAGATAAAAGAAGTTTTGAAACATATTTCATAAGTTATACTTATAATTGTATTTGAATCGAATTTCAAGTTATTAGTTATTTAAAGAAAGTATTTAAAATGTATTATTAGTTATATGAAATCTTATTTGAAATTTGTTACTATTTATTTAAAAGTATATTTGAAACTATGGTTAGTTACTGAATTTGTATTTGAAGTGTATTTGCAAATTATTGGTATTTAAATGATAATTTTCAAGTTTACTAAAGTATTTGCTATATAGACTTAACTTTTAAAAGTATAACGAGCTATTTATATTCAATAATTAATTTTAAGAATAATATATATTATATGCTATTCAATATATATATATTTAAATATGTTATTGATACTTTATTTAAATTTCAAAAAGTATTTTTGATAATCATTATCATTCATCTCCTCTATTAGCTAATATGTTCATATATATGTAAGTTAGCCAAATGTTATCCTTGTTATCAAAACTTGAACCCGAGCCACTTGAACTATTGTAACTTGAATTTTTACTCACTGAGTCATAAACTCACTCCCTTTTTCCCAAATTTTCCTACATGGGATTTAAGAGTGATTAGTCTAAGCTGAAGCATGAATCTCGCTTGGAGATGGCATATGAGTAGAAGTTTCTTTAAAGATATTTGTTATGTTATTTATATACAAGTATATGTATATTTTTTTAGTTACTCCATAGAACTTGATGTTTTAGTTGTATTAATTGGTAATACAATTTTGTTTATATAAGGATGTTTATGTAAGAATGAGGAATATGTATGAATTAATCAATAAATGTCAATGATGATCAATAAGAAGGAATGCATATAATTGTATTATGAGATGGTGATGTGATTCAGGTTGAGATCTTGGGTAGTATTGATGTGATATTTGCAGTTTAGTTTGCTTAGTGCTTTGTGGTTTTGATAGCAGGTAGAGGGGTTCTACAGGTTTTCAGTGCCCTTATGGCCACCCATGCCCTAGGACCATCCATCCTAAAAGTGGGATGTGATAGGTGAGATAGATTATCTCAATGAGTAAACAATATGGCTTATACAATAACATATATCCCTTAGAAAGGGCTCATAGCTCATAACTCATAGTTCGTGATTCATAATTCATGATTCATAGTTCATGGTTCATAGTTTGCAATTTAGCATGGTTCATAGAAATCACACTTATCAGTTATCGCATAGAGAGTGAAGGTTGTTGCCATATTCACTCGAACACACAAAGGAGAGGTAGCATCAAACCAAATTCCAACTCCTATCACTTAATAAGTGTGAAGCTAATCAGGCTCCACTACTAGAACCACCCCTTCTAGTTGAGGTGGATATACTACCCCTATCCATTGGGTTAAGACCATGTGCACAGGTTTTGATGATTTCTCGCATTGACATGAGGATTTTTGCATAAAAGGGTTCATAGGTACCATAGCTAAAGCTAATGGCAATCAGTTGTTATAATAGCATTGAAGATAACAATCATATGTAAAACATTAGCAATAGAAGTTTAGCTTATTGAGCAAAAGATAAACAACAGTGTGGTTCCAGAAAGAATATAAGGTAAGGCAACATTCACAAAGGTTCTTTCTTATCATTGAATAATTGATAATGGTTTTGGACTCCTTCAGTAACCCAAGCTTCACAAATAAATTATATAGTTATAATTGAAAATAGAAAGGAACTTGGGTTTTAAGAATCTCAAAGGTTCACATATCATGATAACTTATACTTGAAACATGAGCATAATGTTTACTCACATTGTGGTTCCTTAACTCCTAATGTATGTAGCCCTTGCACTTCTAATGATCCTTAAGCTCTAACATAATATTATAATTCAATACTTAGTATTGACTTAACATCTTGCTATCCTAACCCATAACTACCCTATGCGCATATATCATTCATATATACTTGGAGTTGCACTTAGGATTGCACTCATCACTTGCACATAACGTGTTGACTTTTTCAGTCTTGCACAATTTGCCTTCTTAGGCTCATATGAAATCACATAATAACTCATACCAAGACTTTTCTAAAGCCAAACACAATAAGTCATAATCTTAATGTCAATTTAATTTGACTTCCAACTTGGCACACTCAATACTTTCCATATATATCAACTTAACAAGTAAGCCTTGAAAGAGTCATACTTATCTCCTTTGACTGATTCATACAATCAATCCTATAGTCAATTTAAGATCATTAATTCACTATTAACACATTATAAAACCTAATTCACATGTCACTTAATTAAGTACACATATTAATCAAACATGACAACTAGGGTTTTGGAAATCCTAGGTATGGCCGAATCACTATTGGGGTTTCTAGAGTTACTCCTTCAACCATCATGCAATTAAATCATGTATCATTCATATACACATGTCAAAAATCATGAAAATGTATCTTACAAAAATTATAGACCTTGGGATCAAAATCCCAATGTAGGCCGAAACCACATAACCATGGAAACCATGGATTTTCTTGCTTTTCACACATTTCGATCATTATAGTAATATGTAAATGCATGATTTAAACCAATATTTTTCATGTAATCATAATAAGAATAAATTTAAAACATCAAAACACAGAAATTTCTTCCCCTTTATGTTCATATGCATGAAAATTCTAACTTTTAAGTTTTAGCGTCACCTTTGATGGATTTGCGAAGAAAGAGTTATGTTTACAGTTGGAAATTGGTTTCTCCTTCAAAAACCCAACCTAGGCTAAATTTAATAGGAAGAAAAATAGTAAATATATAGCTCCATATAGATTATTCATAGTTAGTTTCATAAAATCAAATTGTAGCTTGAAAGAAGAGGAAAACTTACGAAGACGATCACAAAATAGCAAGGTTTGGAGGCACCTTGTGAATTTCGGTTGAGAGAGAATTTTTGAGAGAAAATTATATAAAAATATAATTGGAAAATATAATGGAGGCTACCACAATAAGGGGAAGACTAAATATTAGGTTTATTTTAGGGTTTTTAGCAAAATTACAAGTTTGCATTCATGAGCTAGATTAGGAGTGTTTTGTTGTATTGGACTTTTAGTGAGTTGGGCTTTTAATCTAATTTATAGGCTATTTATAAATAATTAAAATAAAATATTTTACTTATTATTTTCATTAAAATCCCCCCAAAAATATTTAATTTAAAAATATTTTAAAAATGCTCATAAAAATTATTTTATGCTTAAAAAAATCGCTTTATGCATGAAAATTCACTTTGTATGCAATAAATCATTTTATGCTTTGTACTTCACATAAATCACTTATTTCGTACTCAAAATTCATATTATGCATATTAGAAGTCTAACATGCCACTTGCTCATAAATCACATAGCACATGAAATTTCATGAAAGCACACACTTTGTCACAATAGCCCTTAAATCAAGCAATTTGTTATGAAACTCCTAGCCCAGGTATGTGTTGTTACAATTGAACCGATTGATTACTAAGTGGAGTTAACTAAGTCATATTCTAATTAACTAGCTTAGCAAATCAAGAATTAAGCAAGGAGCCTTATAACACAAATCCCATGGAAAGAAACAATGAATGAAATAAAGAAAAAGGAAGAGAAAAGGGAAAGAAACTTATCTTAGACAGTGGGCGACGACTAGCCTTAAACAGCATGGTTGCTTGCCTTGGTTGGTGAGTAGCAGCTTGCCTTAGATGGTGGGCTGTGGCTAGCCTTAGACGAAAAACCTTTTACTTTTTAGGTAGGAATTAAGAAGAAACCCCCCAACTCACTTTGCAATGCAAGGAGCAAATACAAAGTGAAAGAAAAGAAAAGCTTTAGAATTAGAGTGGTTTGCTTGATGCAAAGGCTTTCAAGCTCCCAAAGTTGGTCATTTTAAATGTGGAGAGGTCCTTTATATATAGGGAGAATATTGGAGGAGGAAAATACTAAAGTTTCAATGTGGGATGGTCTTTGCGGCACTGCAAAGGTCTTTGCGGTAGTGCCACACAGCTCTTAGTAAAACCGCAGAGGGCTTTACGGCAACCGTAGAGGTCTCTATAGTAATGGAATAATTTTTGCCTATTTTTGCTCGTTTTGCATCCATTTTTCAAAATTCCAATTATGTTATGTTCATTATTCAATCCTAGATAATTTGAAAGTGATTTGAAGGTCAAAGGGATAGTTTTCATTTCTAGGGACTCCATTTTTTGATTTTCCTATTTTAGTGGTTTTAGCAATTTCAGCTTCAGAGGTTTGTTCACTAAGCCTAAATGCTTCTAAGGTTCAAACGCATACTGGAGGGTCCAAAATTAAGGGTTCACATGTGGACATCTCGCTATAGTGAGAGCATGATTTAAAATGTTAATTCAAATCTTAAATGCTAATATGATGAATAAATGGTATCTACTTGATTGGGACAATGCCTCATAATGGGAAAGTAAATAAGATCTGCCATTAGATATGGAAGTTAGAAAATGAGAAAATTTGCTAGTTAAAGAGATAACATAATGAAACAAGATGGTTAAGGAAATAGATGCCTTGTCCTTTATTATTATAATGGCAATTTTAGTGCTTAAAAAGTGAAAGAGCTCAATCTACTTTTACACTCTATGGCATATTGAAGTAAAATGAACAATAAGAACTACTTGATAAGGAACTCAATTTTTGAGGAAAGTACTATGAAGTTTGACCCTTCATTTATAGGCTTATAAGGGAAGTGATAAAGTTTCGCTCATGGGTGCTATGATAGGTACCCTTTAATGCCACTCAACCAGTGATAAAATTAACGGTATTAGTTTCCTAGGGATCATTCCTATAAATAAAAAGGGTAAGTACATACAGAGAATATATACTTAAATGCAAAAGAAGAAAAAGAATTAGTCAAAATAAGGACGTGGATATGGGTAGAGGAAAGTTGATATGGGTCTAGTAATTAAGAAGCTCAAAATTATTAAAAGATGATGAATGAAAAGGAGATAAGGGATATAAGTTAAGTATTAGAAATTTTCATGGATCGTAAATGGGCCATATATTTGAGTAATAGAAATAAAGATCCTGATAACCATATTAGAATATACAAGTGATGGCATTGACCGAGTGAAATAGTATTTCTCCATTGTACTTATCGAGACATAATTTAGGAATTAGAAAGAAAGATGAGTAATAAATTGATAATCAAATAAGGGAAGCAATTAAAGGAGAAGGAAATGCATAATTACAAATGTCAATAAGAATTAAAATTGAAGTACATGACATATATAGTGATTAAATTTGATTGGATATATTACAAAGAGAACTTGAAATTTAAAAGAATATATGTGCTTTATTATGCTCAATAGGAAGACTTTCATTAAAGAATAAATGAATCTTCTTTTGGAAGAGAAAAGAGGAAATCAAATTATAGGATACAAGGAATCAAAAGGAAGTTGGACTAGAATAGTAGTACAAATACATGAGTGTCACATCCCATTTTTGGAGACCTGACGGTCCTGGAACATGGGGAGACATAAGGCCACCCACGCTTGTAGAATCCACTCATACATATGCAAAAATTGCCTAAGATCGTATCGAACCTCATATATTAACTTAATTAGACCTTCTATAAATGAAAAGCCTTAAGTTGCGGAAGCTAAAAATATACTTTAATACAATCCATAAGAAAATAATAATAAGATTCCAAGTAAATTCTCCAGCATAATATTTTAAAGTAAAGTTCCTATAATAATTCCCGGAGTATCTACTAACTCAATATAGTATGGTATTATTATAACTTTGACAAGGGAATTTCCTATGTGGAGTAGGTAGCTTGAGCGATCACCTTGCCTCCTTATAATGCTCACCTAGAACCATACAAGCAAGAAGGGGTGAGATAGATGATCTTAATTAGTAAACAATAGGGCCTATACAATAACACATATCCCTTAAAAAGGGCTCATAGCTCATAACTTATAGTTAATGATTCATAGTTTGCAATTTAGAAAGGTTCACAGAAATCACACTTACAACATATAACACATAGAGTGAAGGTTGTTGCCATAATCACTCAAACACATAGAGTGAAGGTTGCTACCATAATCACTCAAACACATAGAGTGAAGGCTATTGCTATAATCACTCAAACACATAGAGTGAAGGCTATTGCCATAATCACTCAAACACGTATAGTAAAGGCTATTGCCATAATCACTCGAGCATATAGCCGATGATTACTCGTATCGGTACAAGGATTTCTGCATAAAATGGGTTATGGGTACCATAACAAGAGCTAATGGTAATCACTTATAATAATAGTACTTAATGAAAGCAATAGCATATAGCATATTGGCAATAGCAATTCAACTTATTAAACAAGAGATAAAAGAATAGTGTGATTCTAAAAAGAAAACAAGGAAAGGCAATAATTATAAACGATCTTTTATATCATTAAACAAACAATAATGGCTTTGGACCAATTGTCCTTTGGCAACCCAAGTTTAACAAAGAAATCATATAATCAAATTTAAAATGAAGTGAACTTGGGTTTCAAGAAGTCTCAAAGGTTCCTATAATACAATCATGATAGCTTATACTTGTAATAATAGCATAATGTTTACTCACCTTGTGGTTCGTTCGCTCCTAGTACTCATGGCCCTTGAACCTCCAAAACTCCTCAAGCTCTATCATAATATTTAATTCAATACTTAGTATTTATTTAATCATCATGCTATCCTATCCTATAACTACCCTATGCACATCTAACATCCACATATACTTAGAGTTGCATATACAAGTGCACTCGTCACTTGCATATAACATATTGACTTTAAAAGTCTTGTACACTTAGCCTTTATAGGCCCATAAGAAAAACACATTATAATTCATGTTAATACCTTTCTAAGGTCAACATAAGATCATTATCTTAATATCAATTCACTTTAACAATCATCTTAGTACACTTAACACTTCCATATATGTCAACTTAACAAATAACCTTTCAAGTGTCATGCTTATCTTTTATAACTAATTCATTCAATCAATCTCTTTATCAATTCAAGACCATTAAATCATTATCAATTCATCATATAACCTACTTCCATATTATCCCATCACATTCACATATTAATCACAACATAAAGTTAAGATATCTTAAGTATACCAAATTGCCTCTAGCCTTGTCTAGAGTCATTTCTTCAACCAATATGCAATTTAATCATTTATCATTCATACACACATGTCAATAATCATCAAAATACATCATATAAAAATTATAGACATTGGGATAAAAATCCCAATGTAGGCCAAACACATTATCAAGGAGAAAACTTGAATTTTCTTACTTTGCTTACTTTCTGTCTATTATAGTAACATGCAGAAACATGGTTTGAACCAAGATTTATCATGTAAACATAACAAAAATCATTTTAGAACATTAATCCATAGGAATTGGCAGCAATAGGTACAACATATACGTGAAAATTCCAATTTTTAGTTTTAGGATGCAAAACCATGCATTTTCTTATTTTCAGTACTTTTCGGTCATTACAGTAATACATAAACAGATGTTTTAAACCATTATTTTTCATTCAATCATAACAAAAATCAGTTTAGAACATGAATAGTTACAAATTAGCAGCCATAGACCATACTTATAAATGAAAATTCCAAGTTTAGGGTTTAGAGAGAAAATCATGAGTTTTCTAGCTTTCCGCGCTTTTTGTTCATTACAGTAATATGTAAACACATGATTTAAATCATTATTTTCCATCCAAACAAAACAAATATCAGTTTGGAACTTCATCATACACAAATTGGCAGCCACATACATATGTAATCATAGAATTTTCTAACTTTTAAGTTCTAGAACGAAAACCTTAAATTTCCTTGTTTTCTGAAACCTTTCAAAAATTATAGTAATATGCAAAAATACAATTTAATTCAATATTTTTCATCTAAACACATAAAAAATCAGTTTAGAATACAATAATGGAGAAATCCCCCCCCCCCCCCTATTGAGTTTATGCTTGAAAATTTGAAATTTTGGGTTGTAGGATTCAACTTTAGAGAAATCACGTAGAGAGGTCGGTGTTTTCGGTAGAAAATTTGATTTCTCTCTCAAGAATTTACCTAGGCCAAATTTAATCAATAAAAATCAGTAAATATTCAGTTCAAAATAATTTTTCCATGATTGGTTTCATAAAAATCAAATAGCAAATTGAAAGGAAAGGAAAAACTTATGAAATAGTCGCGAAATCACAAAGTTTAAAGGTATTTTGTGAATTTCAGTCGAGAGATTATTTTTGGTAGAATTTTTCTGCAAAAATTCTGAATAATAACAGAGTGGAGGCTATCTAAACTGATGGGGGCCAAATTTTACATTAAATACTAGGGTTTGGGGTGCAATTTCCAAGTTTACCCTTAATAAACTAGGCTAGGAGTGTTTTGGTACAGTGGGCTTTTAGGTATTTAGGTTTTTCAATTAATTTTGGGGCTGATTGTAGGTAATTAAAATATAAATATTTTTCTTATTATTTGCATTAAAATTTCCCCCAAAATATTTATAAAAAAAAAAATTTTAAAAATACTCATAAAATTATTTTATGCTTAAAAATTGTCTTTTTGCATGAAAATTTATTTTATGTAAAATAATTTATTTTATACTAATGCACTTCATATAAATTATTTATTTCACAATAATAACCCATATTATGCATATTAAAATTAATTTAACATGCCACGTACTCATCAATCACATAACACATAAATTTCCATAAATACACATACCTAGGCTTAATAGGTCTAGATTCAAGCAATTGGTCATGAAAACTCATAGGGTGGGTGTGGGTTATTACAATGAGATTTATTGTGATAAATTTTCCAAGTAAAGTAAAATGAAAAAGAGCATAGTACAAGATGAAATAGAATACTCAAAGTTTGTTAATAACTATCTTGTTGCCTTAATAGAATTGATGTCATGATTGATACTTTAAATAAGAGTCAATAAGTAGTCCCTTCCATATGATAATATACAATGAGATCTATTATTAAGAAATTAGAAATAATAGCATGACAAAGTAATATGATTAAAGGAAGATGAACCACAAATACTATTAGATTATTCTAGGTGAAACTGAAAGCCACAAGCGAGATACAAGGCTCAAAGAATAAGGAATTGCAATTTATGAAAATTAAGGAAAAAGTGAAAAAAATAATCAAGCTTTTAAATTTGAAGGGATAATTCTAAGTGTGGGATTAACAAAGATGAATTGTGCATAAAAGGAAATAATTATATATTTGGCTATATAAGTGTGTATGTAGGCATATATAAGAGCAAGTATGAAAACGACAAGAATATTACTCTTTAGAGTAGCTGAGACAATTAGTAATAATAAAAGAAATCTAAGAATATCTATATGCTAATTTGAGATTCTATAGAATTATAAAGATTTGATTTAAAATTGTGAAATTGATATATGGAGATAGGACATATAGGATTAAGGATTGATTATTTATCGAAATAACTTTTTAATAATGAGTGAAGAGTAGAAATGATAATGACTTATCTAAAATATTGATACTTGTAATTTGTAAGGAATGTTGAGTCACCATGACCATCAGGCATGAGGTCATGGCATTTTAGTTTACTGTTGTAAAGATTTAGACTGAAATAATAAGATATTTATATAATGCTTTAAATATTATAATATAGGACGAAGTGTCTAAAAGAATTGTAAAGTTTAGAAACTCTAAAGTATTTATATTATCCTAAGAATTCTTAAAATCATAATGTGTTTGATATGAGGTAATAGACTTATAGTATACAAATTGAGAAAAGAAATACTACATAATTGATTGTTTAAAAATAAAATAAGTTAACATAGATGTCATAATGGACCTTATGTTTTAAAAATTGTTAAGTCAAAAAAGGAATTATTAGAAAATTTTGAATTATTAAGATAGTGAGAAGATGATAGAGAATTCATAGAGACAATGAAGGTATATGGAAAAATGACTATGACATGTAACTTAAGTATTTTCATTTGCTTTATGAATAAGGAGTACCTGTTTTGAAAATTCGAGAATGAATTTTCTAAAGGGAGTAGAATGTAATACCCAAGGTTTTTCTAACCTATTAGAGTTAGTAATGGTGCCATAGGAGATTATTTTAATCAGTATTATGATGATGAAATTAAATTGAAATCAAAAGAGATTTAATGCAACTAATTGACCTATTGCTTAAATTGTGACACTATAATATTCATGTACTATACTATCCAAGGCTTTTATAACATATAAAGAGTCATAAGAATATCATAAGAAGTGATTTTAATGAACAAATTAATAATGAATGAAAAATAAAATCAAATTTGATAAACATTCTAATAGTGAAATGAAAGTCAAACCAAGTTTCACTTAATATGATTAAGTTAATTACTTTCTTGTGATGTGATGCCAAAGTGCTGGTGAATGAGCATGAACATATTACTTAAATATCTCCTAAGTCATTGGAGATAATAATAGTGACATAAGAAGTTAATTTTAATCAAAGTTACAATAGTAAAATAGAAGTCAAACTTTGTTTAACATAGTGAGCCCACAAGATTTACTTGCTTGAACAGTGCTATTAAAGGCTAGTAAATGTGCATTATAAAGTAAACAAATTTTTTCTAGTAATATTTAGAGTGTGTAGTAATATTAGAAAGTAAAAATATTTATACTAAAATGAAAGTAAAGAAATGAAAAATTTATTAAGTTATTGAGTATAAAATGGATATATATGGATTTTTTAATGGGCCTGTGGACTCCAAGACCCAAGCCCATTAGAATGGCCAGCCCACAAGACCCATGAATAGGTAAACATACACTTAACTAGAGTTAAGAATGATTAACCAAGGTTAAATTGGTGTAGGATGAGTTAGCCACCAAATTTAACTTATAAGCCACCATTTTTTTGTAACAACCTACATCTACCTTAAGAGTTTTTTGTGACAAATTGTTTGAATTTAGGGATATTGTGACAAAATGTGTGACTTTATGAAAATTCAATTGTGATGTGATTTATGGTATATGGAATGTTAAATTAATTTTAATATACTTAATATAAATTATTATTGTGAAATAAATGATTTAAATGAAGTGCATTAGTATGAAATAATTTATTTTTCATAAAATGAATTCTCATGCAAAAAGGCGATTTTTAAGCATAAATTAATTTTATAAGTATTTTTAAAATATTTTTAAATAAATATTTTAGGGAAAATTTTAATGAAAATAATTAAAAAAATATTTTATTTTTAATTGTTTATAATCACCCCCAAAATTAATTAAAAAGCCTGAATACCCAAAAGCCCACTACACTAAAACACTCCTAACCTAGCTCATTAAGGGTAATCTTAGAAATTGTCCAAAACCCTACACATAAATACCTAAAATTTGGCAAGCCCTTCATTATAGTAGCCATCACTCTGTTATTTCATTATTTTGGTAGAAAAATTCTCCCAAAATCATTCTTTCTATCAAAATTCACAAAACATCTTCAACTTTGTGATTTCTTGACCGTATTCGTAAGTTTTTCTTTCCTTTCAATTTCTTATCTAATTTCTGTGAAATAAATTATGAAACTAAATGTTTACTAATTTTTACTAATAAAATTTGGCCTAGGTGATTTCTTGAGAGAAAAATCAATTTTTCTATTGAAAACCCCAACCTCTCTATGCGATTTTTCCAAAGGTGAATCCTACAACTCCAAATTGAAATTTTCATGCATAAATATTACCAAGGGGGATGATTTTCACATGCTTCTATTCTAAACTAATTTTTGATGTGTTTAGATAAAAGACATTGAATTAAATCATATTTTTGCATATTATTATAATGATCGAAAAGTTTCAAAAAACTAGAAAAATTCATGGTTTTTGTTCTAAAACTTGAAAGTTGGAAAATTCTACAGTTATATATATATGTGGCTATCAATTTATGTATGATGGAGTTCTAAACTGATGTTTGTTCTATTTGGATGAAAAATAATGATATAAATGATGTGTTTATATATTACTATAATGAACGAAAAGCGCAAAAACTCATAATTTTCACCCTAAGCCATAAACTTTGGAATTTTCATGCATAATTATGATCAATGGCTATCAATTCATGCATTTGGATGTTCTAAACTGATATTTTCTATGATTGAATGAAAAATAATGGTTTAAACCACTTGTTTACTATAATATATGAAAAGCTAATATTACTGTAATGACCGAAAAATACCAAAAACAAGAAAACTCATGATTTTTCATCCTAAAAGCTAAAGTTGGAAATTTTCATGCATATGGATTTATATATGAGCTGATTCCTATATCATATGTCTGTTTTATTTGGATGAAAAATAATGATATAAATGATGTGTTTATATATTACTATAATGAATGAAAAGCGCGAAAACTCATAATTTTCACCCTAAGCCGTAAACTTTGGAATTTTCATGCATAATTATGATCAATGGCTATCAATTCATACATTTGGATGTTCTAAACTAATATTTTCTATGATTGAATGAAAAATAATGGTTTAAACCACTTGTTTACTATAATATATGAAAAACTGATATTACTGTAATGACCGAAAAATACCAAAAACAAGAAAACTCATGATTTTTCATCCTAAAAGCTAAAGTTGGAAATTTTCATGCATATGGATTTATATATGAGCTGATTCCTATATCATTGTGTTCTAAAATGATTTTTTGTTTTGATTACATGAAAAATATTGGCTCAAACCATATTTTTACATATTCATGTAATAGACGAAAAGTGCAAAAAGTAAGAAAAATTCAGTTTTTCCCTTGATGATGTATTCAGCCTGCAATGGAATTTTTATCCCAATGTCTATAAATTTTATGTGATTTATTTTGTTGATTATTGACATGTATGTATGAATGATAAATGGTTAAATTGCATGTTGAAAGAAGTAATGACCCTAGACAAGCCTAGAGGCAATTTGGTATACTTAAGGTATCTTAACCTTATGCTATGATTAATATGTGAATGTGATTGGATAATATGGAAGTAGGTTCTATGATAAGTTAACAATGAATTAATGATCTTGAATCTATGAAGAGATTGATTGAAGGAATTGGTCATAAGAGGTAAGCATGATGCTTGAAAGATTATTTATTAAGTTGACATATGTGGAAGTGTTAAGTGAACTAAAATGATTGTTAAAGTGAATTTATATTAAGGTAATGATATTGTGTTGACCTTAGAAAGATATTGACATGATTGTAATGTGTTTTCATATGGGCCTATAAAGGGATATAAGACTTTTAAAGTCAACATGTGATGTGCAAGATATATGTGCATGGGGTAATTATGGGATAGGATAGCATCATGATTAAATAAATACTAAGTATTAAATTAAATATTATGTTAGAGCTTGAGGAGTTTTATAGGTTCAAAAAGCTACTTGTACTAGGAGCGAAGGAACCACAAGGTGAGTAAACATTGTATTCATACTACCAGTGTGAGTAAACATTATGTTTCAAGTTACAAGTACAAGGTATCATGGTTTGTAAACCTTTGATATCTTGAAACCCAAGTTCTTTTCTATCTTAATGATTTCTTTGTATGCTTGGGTTGCCAAAGGACAATTGGTCCAAAACCATTTTTGGTTATCTAGTGATAACACCTTTGCAATTATTGCCGTAACTTATATTTTTTCTGGAACTACCCTGTTGTTCATCTTTTGTTAAAAAAGCTAAACTCCTATTGTTATTATGTTACATATAATTGTATCCTTCAATGCTTCTGTTACCTTTATATGTTATAAATTATGTTATGAGTTATGTGTGAACATGGCAGGAGCCTTCATTTTACATGTTATGAGTTATGTGTGAACATGGTAGCAGCCTTCACTTTATATGTTATGAGTTATGTGTGGACAAGGTAGCCGCCTTCACTCTATATAATGTTACGAGTGGACAAGGAAGCAACTTTCACTCTATATTACGTTACAAGTGGACAAGGCAGTAGCTTTCACTCTATATTATGTTATAAGTGGATGAGGTAGCAAACTTTCACTATATATTATGTTACAAGTGGATGAGGTAGCAGCTTTCACTCTATATTATGTTACGAATGGACGAGGCAGCAGCTTTCACTCTATATTATGTTGCAAGTGGACTCTATATTTATTATGTTATGAGTGAACAAGGCAACAACTTTCACTCTATATTATGTTATGAGTGGACAAGGTAGTAGCTTTCACTCTATATTATGTTACGAGTGGACAAGGTAACAACTTTCACTCTATATTATGTTACGAGTGGACAAGGCAGCTTCTTTTACTCTATATTATGTTACAAGTGGACAAGGCAGCAGCTTTCACTCTATATTATATTATGAGTGGATGAGGTAGCAAACTTTCACTCTATATTATGTTACAAGTGGATGAGGTAGCAGCTTTCACTCTATATTATGTTACGAATGGACGAGGCAGCAGCTTTCACTCTATATTATGTTGCAAGTGGACTCTATATTTATTATGTTATGAGTGAACAAGGCAACAACTTTCACTCTATATTATGTTATGAGTGGACAAGGTAGTAGCTTTCACTCTATATTATGTTACGAGTGGACAAGGTAACAACTTTCACTCTATATTATGTTACGAGTGGACAAGGCAGCTGCTTTTACTCTATATTATGTTACAAGTGGACAAGGCAGCAGCTTTCACTCTATATTATATTATGAGTGGATGAGGTAGCAAACTTTCACTCTATATTATGTTACAAGTGGATAAGGTAGCAGCTTTCACTCTATATTATGTTACGAATGGACGAGGCAGCAACTTTCACTCTATATTATGTTACAAATGGACTCTATATTTATTATGTTACGAGTGGACAAGGCAACAACTTTCACTCTATATTATGTTATGAGTGGACAAGGTAGTAGCTTTCACTCTATATTATGCTACGAGTGGACAAGGCAATAACTTTCACTCTATATTATGTTACGAGTGGAGAAGGTAGCTGATTTTACTCTATATTATGTTACAAGTGGACAAGGCAGTAGCCTCCACTCTATATGTGTTATAAGTTATAAGTTGATTTCTATAAACCTTGGTAAGTTGCAAGCCATGAAATGTAAATTATAAATTTTGAACGATAAGCTATGAAATCTTCTAAGCGATATATGTTATTGTATAAGTCATATTGTTTACTCATTGAGATCATCTATCTCACTCCTTTTTCCTTGTGTGGTTCTAGGTGAACATTATGAGGAGGCAAGGTGATCACTTAAGCTACCTACTTTGCTTGGGAAATTCCCTTGTCAAAATTATAATAATACCATGTTATGATGAGTCCTTAGATACTCCAGGAGTTGTTATGGGAACTTTACTTTAAGATATTATATTAGAGAATTTACTTGGAGTCTTATTCTTGTTTTCTTATGTGTTGCACTAAAGTATATTTTTAGCTTCTATAACTTAAGATTTTTCCTTTACAAAAAGTTTTATTAAGTTAATTATGAGGTTCAGTACGATCCTAGGTTTTGGTATAATCCTAGGCAGTATTTGTATGAGTATAAGTGGGTTCTACGGGCGTGGGTAACCTTATGTCTCCCCATGTTCTAGGACCACCATATCTTAGAAGTTGGGATGTGACAAAGTTAGTATCAGAGCTGTAGTTTTTTTTTAAAGTCTAGTTTAGACTTGTCTATTTATTAGGTTAATTAAGTATAATCCTAGAGCATAGGAATTTTTTTGTCATATCAGTTGTAGTCTATCGCTAGTCTAGTTCTGCGAAATCCTAATAAGCTATAGTACTCTTTATTATTGTTTGCTTGTGTGCTTCACAATTCCTTTACCTAATGACCAAGAAGATGACCCCTGCTCGTGGACCGTGACCTAGGTCACCGCGAGTGGCATGTAAGAGGACATTGTGAGAGATGTTCAAGAAAGTTATGGCTGTGATTCACTATAAGGAAGAGAAGGTGCTTGAAGAAGGGAACCCTAAGGAGTACTTAGACCATGATAGGGTTTATGGTAAGATTGAGAAACTGGAGGGTGACTACTCAGATTTGTGATAGCAATATGTGCCTTAAGAGCCATATAATAGTTATGTAATAGTAGATTTTAATTCCCAATGGCACAATAATATATTGATAATGTGAAAAGAGTTTCATATTATTGAATATAGTCCTTAAGTATTTATAAGAATATCTATTCTCAAGTGTTGAGAATATGGGAGACAGATTGCTCTTATACAAATATTTTAAATATGTTGATGGTCATGGGATTAATGACTAGGCATCATTAATTCCAAAAGACCATCACCTCTATTTGTTTTCTATAATCAGTATGTGATATGGATGACTATAGAGGCAGTGAGTCTCATGCTGCTTGACATGTGATGTTGATACAAATATGTGGATATTCATAGGATGAATAGTCAAACTATGACGTTAGATAATAATAATATGGGGTTTTACTACTTATCAATTATTTATCATCTAGGTCATAATAGTGCATATAATCCTTTGACTTAAAGGATACTATATCTCATACATAAGTGATTAAGATTTATTACTAGTTACATAGACATACTATTCATGTATGGATAAAAGGCATGTGATGGTTCTAATTTGTTATGTATGGAGGTAAGTGATCACCAAGATAGAATTGATTACCTTAAGTAAACGAGCTTAAGATCCTATGCTATCTGGTTATTCTTAATACTTAAGTTCTTGGCCAAGACAATGAGATTCACTAGAAAGAGTCTCTAGTAGGAATCTAATCTCATCAATAATTAAAACTGAGATAAAGACAGAGAATCGAGGCACTTTAAGGCTTGACATAAACCATTACCCTAGCTGAGATTAGGATCTTTAATGAAGGGATTTAGTGCATGATAATTTATGATCAATGGTCCATGTGATGTTTAAAGTTCTCAACTATAAACATTCATTTCTAATTAGGTAGTCATGATATGGAATGCTAGCTATCCCTCATGACTTATGGGACTAAGTGTGAAGTGGGGATTTCACATTAGTAGAGAAAAGTGTTTTCTCATTCCCATTGCTAATTAAATATGAACCTAGAAAGTCACACACCCAATAGTGATCACCTTCTAAGTGTAAAAGGTTTATCATAATAATTAATTAATTAATTAATTAGTGGTAAAATGATTAAACATTTAATTAAATTTACAAAGACCCTAGCATGTCCTGATGTTTAATCTATGAACATTTCGATTCAATTAAATCTTTATTTATATATGATGTAAATGAGTAAGATTAAATTGAAAATTGATTTAGACTAAATCAAAGACTTAATTTTAAGCTTAGTGAAATCCCTTAACACATGAGATGTGGCCTAAGTCCATATGTGATATAATTAATAGGCAATTTAGGGGTTAGAGAAAATTCACTATATATAAGCCCATATGACAGGTTTAGGGGTTAGAGAATTTTCTACTATGGTTAAAATTGTAATTATATCTTTCAGCTAGTGGAAATTTCCATTTTATCCCTAAAGGATAAAATAGTGATTTCACCATTTGAAGAAGCAAAGTCCAACTTTGTCCCTTCACCAAATGGTGAGCTAAAGGAAAATGTAAGGGCATTTAAGTCTTTATAAAGACTTAAGAGTTAAGCCTTGCAAACAATATAAAAGCTTCAAGTTTTTATATTGCAACAAGAGTTGAACATAATTTTTAGATTTGAAGCATTTCTAGAGAGAGAAGTTGAGACAGAAAAAAAAATGAAGAAAGTGTTTCTTCAAATTTTCTTTTGATCTTCAATTATCCTTTTTGTTCTTTATGAAAGAACAAATGCTTGCAAATTGAAAATGTGTTTAGTCCAAAACAAACCAAAGTGAAACCTTAAATTCCTAAATGATTTTTTAGGGAAATCTTGAATCAAATTGGGCATCCAAGAGAGGATTCAAGAACACCAAAGAAATTAAGAGGAAACTTGGAGATGAGATAGGTGTGGATGATCTAGAGGCTTCACATTTGGGAAGCTCTTTGATAAAGAAAGAAGGAACCTTGGGTGAAGTGAAATTTTAAAATGTTTGAAATTTCACCTCACCATCTTCATTCCGCTGCATTTGTCTCCACCATTCCTTCAATTTGAGGGAGGAGAACCGATGTCTTAAGGTTTTGGTTCATGCCTTGAGGGAGGATGCGGAGTAGCTTAAGGCCAGAGATGTTGAATAGATGGGAGACCATGCCCCCAATGTTCATCCTGATAAGGGGTATAGTTGAGGTTTCTAATGGTAGTGGATAACTATTGGCCTAGGGGTATAAGATTCCTGTGATGCAAATGACATTAATTGATTGCTTAATGACTTAGTGTACATTGATTCTTTTTGCCTATGACATGATTCACTTCTATATGATAGGAGAATTCATGATGCTATAAGTTATATGTTACATGATTATGATATATGATACATGCTATATGCTATGTGACATATGCTATATGATAAGTGATATATGTCTTGTGATATGATATGATGGGTACTCATGAAAATGCATGATAAGTATGATATTTTGATAATGGGGTTAAATGGATTAGAAAGAGAAGTTGACTAAGTTTTGATCCAATTTAGATTAATGATTGATGGGTATAATGTTATGAGGTATGAAATGCTTACATGTTACAATGGTTTGATATATGAATTATATGGAGTTATTAAATGATAATTGTGATTAATGCCATAAGAAGAGAAATGATATTTAGCAATGATCAGTAGGAGAATGAAACAAATTAGTTATGTTATATATAAATAAATTGGTATTTTGAGGTAGGTGAAGTATATGTTTAAAGACTGTGAGGTAAACATTGATAGATAAAAACTTCCTATAGAGTTGATAGAACTTCATATCCTAGGATTTGATGTGATCTTGGGAATGGATTGGCTGTACAAGTATGGAGCTTGTATTGACTATAGAGAAAAAGCAAGTAGAATTCTGAATTAAGGATAGGGAGAAATTGTGTATCTAGGATATACTTATAATTACAGTTTACTAGCGTGACCATAAAATGTATGAGTATACTTAGGAAATCAAGGAAGGGATACGGCAAAAGCATCCCCAGTTTTTCAAGAACATGTGAGTAAGTATTGAAATTCGAGGATGAATTTCTTTTAAGAGAGGGAGATATAAAAGGATAAGTATTCTCAGACTTGTATGATGATAAAAGGATAAGTATGATGCTACGCAGTTTTGAAAATTTAATAGTTTTGAACATACCTGAAAGGGATTTGAGTCCTCTGGATGAGAAATTTTTTAAAGTGTTAGACATAATAATGTTCAATTGAGGTTACTAGAAAATTTGGTAGTGATCTTTATTACAGAAAGAATTTTTATTGAGATAACCTATAATGGCATAAATTTAGAAAGATAAAAGAGTTGCATAAAGATTTCATTGAATAGCAATGGTATTAGAAGGTTTATTATTTTAATACGGATAAGTTAAATGATTAGGAATGTGATGTATTGCATGATGTAAGTGGAAAACCTAAAGTGAGATGATATTACGAGCTAAAGGTATAAAAATTACAAGGCATTAGGTAATTAGGTAATGATAACGATGTATATATTATAGAGTAAGTCTGAAATAGTTATGAGAAGTTTATTTGAGATTGTAAATTAATAGAATGCAAATTCATATGGGATATGATATATCAGAATGTTTGTTAAGTCTAAATATATTTTAATTGATAAATGATAGGAATGTAGAAATTGTAATGTTAGCAAGATATTAAGTACAAAAATATTTATTGAGGTTATAATAGATAAAGTAATAATTATTAGTATGGAAAGAGAATTATCAAATATCAATTGGAGTTATTAATTTGGAATTATCTGTTGGATTCTTGTATGACTAATGTGATAAAAAATGAATGAAAGTGGTGATTAAGGTATTAGTATAGATGTAAATATTAATAGAGATATGAGGAAAAGAAATACTTAGGATTATATTCAATTGAAGATGAAATTAAAGGTTTTATTACTTTTGTTTAAGGTTAAGGGATACCAAATTATTCAGGATTGGTTTAAGATTTGTTTGAATAAGAGATTAACATAGGTATAGCTTAAGCTGAAGATTTATCAGTGTGATTTTGATAGATTGTGAGCATCTGCCTTACTGTATTTGATATATTAATTGTAGTTAGATATTGTGTTTAAATGGCATAGCAGAAGCGTGGCAGAGAAATTAAGGAGAGTATGTTGTGCTATTGGATTTGAAAATTTGAGGATGAATTTTTTTTAAGGGGGAGAATGCAACAACCCATATCTACCCTAAGAGTTTTTATGACAAATTGTTTGAATTTAGGGATCTCGTGATAAAATGTGTGACTTTATAAAAATTCATTTGTGATGTGATTTATGGGTATGTGGCATGTTAAATTAATTTTAATATACCTAATTTGAATTATTATTATGAAATAAATGATTTAAATGAAGTGCATTAGCATGAAACAATTTATTTTTTCATAAAATAAATTTTCATGCAAAAAGGCAATTTTTAAGCATAAATTAATTTTATGAGTATTTTAAAATATTTTTAAGTAAATGTTTTGAGGGAAATTTTAATGAAAATAATAAGAAAAATATTTTATTTTTAATTGCTTATAATCACCCCTAAAATTAATTAAAAAGCCCAAATACCCAAAAGCCCACTACACTAAAACACTCTTAACCTAGCTCATTAAAGGTAATCTTGAAAATTGTCAAAAATCCTACATATAAATACCTAAAATTCAGCTTGCCCTTCATTCCAACAGCTATCACTTTGTTATTTTATTATTTTGGCAGAAAAATTCTCCCAAAATCATTCTCTCTATCGAAATTCACAAAACACCTTCAACTTTTTGATTTCTTGACCGTATTCATAAGTTTTTCTTTCCTTTCAATTTCTTATTTGATTTCTATGAAATAAATTATGAAACTAAATGTTTACTAATTTTTACTAATAAAATTTTGGCTAGGTGATTTCTTGAGAGAAAAATCAATTTTTCTAACGAAAACACCAATCTCTCTATGCGATTTTTCCAAAGGTGAATCCTACAACTCAAAATTTAAATTTTCATGCATAAACATTACCAAGGGGGGTGATTTTTAGATGTTTCTATTATAAAATGATTTTTGTTGTGTTTAGATAAAAAATATTGAATTAAATCATATTTCTGCATATTACTGTAATGACCAAAAAGTTTTAGAAAACTAGAAAAATTCATGGTTTTCGTTTTAGAACTTGAAAGTTGGAAAATTCTATGGTTATATATATATGTGGCTACTGATTTGTGTATGTGTGATGCCTTGCTCGAGCACTAGTCTGATCCACTAAAAGGGAATCGAAATACTCATTGGGAGAAACTTCACGATTGGAACCCGCTATGAGTTTAGAAAATTGTATTTTGTAAATTGTTATTTGTAAAAGGTGTCGCCTCTCTAATTTTGTTTATTTTAGTTGGGAAAATTAAAGAAAAAATCCAATTTGATTAACTCCAAAATTATACCATTTATCCCAAGGAAAAGCACTAGTCCTCGAATGACCAAAGAGGGCTCGAGGACTAGGTTTTGGTTAAAACAATAAAAAAAAATTAGTTTGGCTTAAATACAAAATAGCTTTTAAAAAGAAGTTTTTATGTCTGCATGGACAAATATAGTATGATGCATGAAACAAATATTACTCGCGAAATGCATGACAAATATGAGATAATGACAATTATAAAATGCAAAAAATAAAGGAAAACTACTTAAAATTATTATAAGTCAAAATATCAAAATTAGAGGATCTTTTCTTTAGCCCTTATGGGTTTTAGGAAAAGCACACATTCCCTAAATATAATCTAAACAACTAAAGTAAGGAAAAGAGTAACAAAACAATTATAACAAAAAGAACTAAAATTTCAACTTTTATTTAAGAAAATCAATTTCAATCCTAAACTATGTGAAGAAGGTGATAGAGAGTAGAAGTTCTTAATTTTAGCGAAGTTGAATGCCTTAGAGATGGTAAGCCTACATATCCCTTTGAATGGGAATCAAACCCCACGCAATTCTTCCTTCTTGCGAAGGATGGGTTTTTAAAGTCATTGCCTTTGTTATCATATTTTGATTGATTTTAAGGGCTTAGGGATTTGTTAATTAGACTATATTTTAATTAACAAAAATTATATCTTTTCAGATTTAGATCTTAAAATTTGAATTGAAAAGGAAAAGGAAAGAACTTTTACCTTTGACTTTGGGCAGCGAGTTATGTAGGGAGTAAGCTTGGCACTGGATCTTAAGTTCCACTTTAACTTAGGGATAACACGAGCACTCCTTTTGGAAGAAGGACTCTTGAATAGCATCAACTCTTCTTGGAGGGACTTGGATTGCACCTTTGCTTGAGTATCATGAATTCCCTTTGAAAGAAATAACTTGAATTGCACCTTTTCTTGATAAGAAGCTTAGAGATAGGGTTTGAGGTCATTAGGAGGCTTATGAATAGGGTTTGAGGTTATTAGAAAGCTTAATGAATAAGGTCTTATATGATGGAGGAGGTTTTGGAATGGGGTTTTAGAGATTTGGAGGTTTAGGAAGAGGGTTTTGATGGTTGGAAAGCTTAGAAATAGGGTTTAGAAAGCTTTAGGGGGAGTATAAAAGCATGTAATTATGTGTGGAAGTTGTTATGAGGTGCTATGTACTTATAGGAGAAGTTTAGAGGCTTAAAAAAGTAGATTTTTGGTGTGGGAAGTAGGAAAAATGCACTGGAAAAACTAATCATGGGCTGTGGCAACTGCAGATCACTCTGTGGCAACTGCAACGCCCGCTGCAGCAGCTAATGGGTGATTTCTTGATCGTATTCGTAAGTTTTTCTTTCCTTTCAATTTCTTATCTAATTTCTATGAAATAAATTATGAAACTAAATATTTACTAATTTTTACTGATAAAATTCCGCCTAGGTGATTTCTTGAGAGAAAAATCAAATTTTCTACTGAAAACACCAACTTATCTATGCAATTTTTTCAAAGGTGAATACTACAACTCAAAATTGAAATTTTCATGTATAAACATTACCAAGGGGGGTGATTTTTGCATGCTTCTATTCTAAATTGATTTTTGATGTGTTTAGATGAAAAATATTGAATTAAATCATATTTTTGCATATTACTATAGTGACTGAAAAGTTTCAGAAAACATGAAAAATTCATGGTTTTCGTTCTAGAACTTGAAAGTTGGAAAATTCTATGGTTATATATATGTGTGGCTGCCAATTTGTGTATGATGGAGTTCTAAACTAACATTAGCTTTATTTGGATGAAAAATAATGATTTAAATAATGTGTTTATATATTATTGTAATGAATGGAAAGCGCGAAAACTCATAATTTTCACCCTAAGCCTTAAACTTTGGAATTTTCATGCATAATTATGATCAATGGCTGCCAATTCATACATGTGGATGTTCTAAATTGATATTTGCTTTGATTGAATGAAAAATAATGGTTTAAACCACCTGTTTACATATTACTGTAGTGACCGAAAAATACCAAAAATAAGAAAACTCATGATTTTTCATCCTAGAACCTAAAGTTGGAAATTTTCATGCATATGGATTTATATATAAGCTAATTCCTATATCATTGTGTTCTAAAATGATTTTTTGTTTTGATTACATGAAAAATCTAGATTCAAACCATATTTTTACATATTACTGCAATAGACAGAAAGTGCGAAAAGTAAGAAAAATTCAGTTTTTCCTTTGATGATGTATTCAGCCTACAATGGAATTTTTATCCCAATGTTTATAAATTTTATGTGATGTATTTTTTTGATTATTGACATGTATGTATGAATGATAAATGGTTAAATTGCATGTTGATTGAAGGAATGAGCCTAGACAAGCCTAGAGGTAATTTGGTATACTTAAGGTATCTTAACCTTATGTTGTGATTTATATGTGAATGGGATTGGATAATATGAAAGTAGGTTGCATGATGAGTTAACAATGAATTAATGATCTTGAATCTATGAAGAGATTGATTGAAGAAATTGGTCATAAGAGATAAGCATGATTCTTGAAAGGTTATTTGTTAAGTTGACATATATGGAAGAGTTAAATGTACTAAGATGATTGTTAAAGTGAATTTATATTAAGGTAATGATATTGTGTTGACCTTAGAAAGGTATTGACATGATTGTAATGTGTTTTCATATGGGCTTATAAAGAGTAAGTGTACAAGACTTTTAAAGTCAACATGTGATATGCAAGTGATGAGTGCACTTCTATGTGTAACTCTAAATGTATGTGAATGTTATATGTGCATGGGGTAGTAATGGGATAGGATAGCATCATGATTAAATAAATACTAAGTATTGAATTAAATATTATGTTAGAGCTTGAGGAGTTTTAGAGGTTCAAAAGGGCTACGTGTACTAGGAGTGAAGGAACCACGAGGTGAGTAAACACTGTATTAATACTACAAGTGTGAGTAAACATTATGTTTCAAGTTACAAGTGCAAGCTAACATGTTTTGTAAACCTTTGATATCTTGAAGCCCAAGTTCTTTTCTATTTTAATGATTTCTTTATATGCTTGGGTCACCAAAGGACAATTGGTCCAAAACCATTTTTGATTATCCAATGATAATATCTTTGCAATTATTGCCCTAACTTATATTTTTTCTGGAACTACACTACTGTTCATCTTTTGTTAAAATAGCTAAACTCCTATTATTATTATGTTACATATGATTGTATCCTTCAATGATATTGTTACCTTCATATGTTATAAATTATGTTATGAGTTATGTGTGAACATGGCAACAACCTTCACTTTTCATGTTATGAGTTATGTGTGAACATGGCAGTAGTCTTCACTTTATGTGTGGACAAAGCAGTCGCCTTCACTCTATATTATGTTATGAGTGGATAAGGAAGCAGCTTTCACTCTATATTATTAATGCGACCCACTAGCTATAGAGAGCTAGGAACTGATTATATTGAATCAAAACCCAAAGATCGATCAAACAAGAATAAAAGAAAAGCTTGACCCAATTCATACCTGTTGAAGAGAACCAAAGCTATAAGGAGATGAGCACCACAAGTTACCTTGATAAGCTTAGATTTAAGTCATAAATAAGAACTTGGAAGAATCTCTCACTTGAAGAAAATTAAAAGAAAAGTTATTATTATTGATCAAAACTTAACTTCTAAATTACAATGGAGCCTTTAATTTATAAGGAGGCTGAAACTTTAAGAACTTAACTAAGATAGGAAATCTATTTCTTTAAGGAAATAAGAAATCTATTTCTATAAGGAAATAAGAAATCTATTTCTATAGGAAATCAACTAAGAATTTTTATGGAGAGTAGAATCCTAATTAAGAAGTCCTTATTGGAAAATAGAATTCCTAATTAAGAAATTAACTCCTAAAATTAAACCAAATAAAATAAATTTGATGTGGACCTTCTAATATATCAAGTTCAGGGCCCACAACTACATAGAGTTCATTAAAAACATAAAATTCATAAAATTTCAGAGAAAATGGGCTAGAAACCTGTCGTGCCTGTGACGGGATGGCTTGGAGGCTCCCTGTTGCGCCCGCACCAGCAGTCTGAGCTCATTGCGACTGTGGCATGTGTCACAACTGTGACACCTTTAGTCTTCACCATTTCCTTGTTCTTCACCTCCATTTTATAGCCAAGAGTAGGTGATCAGTCTTTGGGAAGATTTTGGCTTCTTTTGGATAGTATGGAGGCCTTATAAAGTTGATTCTTCATCTTGCATTTCCATGATCAACCCTTACAAAGCTTATTTCATTTTCTTTGCTCTTGACCTAATCATTGGACTTGCAATTCCTTGCAAAGGATCTTGGGAAGATTTTGTAATCACAGCTCCTTGATCTCTATCATTCCCTCCCTCCTCGAAAGGATTTGTCCTTGAATCACCTACATCAAACAAAGTAAGATCAACAACATTAAATGTAGCACTAACATTACCATAGTTGCTTGGCAAATCGAGCTTGTAGGCATTGTTATTGATTTACTCCAACACTTAAAATTGTCCATCTCCTCTAGGTTGCAACTTGGACTTCCTTTGAGCGGGAAATTGTTCTTTTCTCATGTGAACCCATACCCAATCTCCAGGTTCAAACACAACCTTGACCCGTCCCTTATTTGCTTGCCTTGCATATTGTTCATTCTTCCTTTTGATGTTGGCTTGCACTTTGGCATGTAGTTCCTTCATAAATTTTGCCTTTTTTTTTACCATAGAAATATGTAAGTTCATTAGTAGGCAAAGGCAAAATATCCAAAGGAGTCAAAGGATTAAACCCATACACAATCTCAAAAGGTGAAAAGGAAGTTGTTGAATGAACATTCCTATTATATGCAAACTCAATGTGTGGTAGGCATTTCTCCCATTGTTTCAAGTTCTTTTGTATGATTACACGTAACAAAGTAGAGAGTGTTCTATTAACTACCTCAGTTTGCCCATCCGTTTGAGGATGTGCGACAGTAGAAAACAGTAATTTAGTCCCTAATTTTCCCCATAAAGTTCACTAAAAATGGCTTAGGAACTTGACATCCCTATCACTCAAAATTGTTATAGGCAAACCATACAAACGAACTACTTCTTTAAAGAATAAATCAGCAATATGTGTGTCATCATTAGTTCTTGCACAAGCAATAAAGTGAGTCATTTTACTAAATCTATCAACAACCACAAATATACTACCCATACCACTTTGAGATCTAGGCAACCCTAACACAAAATCCATAGAAATATCAGTCCAAGGATGAGTAGGTACAGGTAAAGGGGAATATAAACCTTGTGGCTTAACCTTAGACTTGGCTTGTTTACAAGAAATACACTTGTCACAAATAGATTGCACATCATGCTTCATACTAGGCCAATAAAAATGTTCATGCAAGATGTCTAAAGTCTTTCGAACACCAAAATGCCCCATCAAACCACCCCCGTGAGTTTCCTTTATAAGCAACTCTCGTATAGAACATATGGGCACACATAATTTATCCCTTCTAAACACAAACCCATCATGCCTATAATATTCTCCAAATGCACATCTTTCACATGCATTCCATGCTTGCCCAAAATATGCATCATTCGCATACAACTCTTTAAGAAACTCAAAACCAAGTAAATTAGTTTGCAATGATGAAAGTAATGCATACCTCCTAGACAAAGCATCAGTAACAATATTTTCCTTTCCATGTTTATACTTAATCACATAAGGAAATGTTTCTATAAACTCTAACCATTTAGCATGCCTTTTGTTATGCTTTCCTTGGGATTTCAAAAATTTTAAACTTTCATGATCAAAATGAATGATGAATTCCATAGGCCAAAGATAATGCTGCCATGTATGTAGAGTCCTAACTAATGCAAACAACTCTTTATCATAAGTAGGATAATTCAAAGTTGCCCCATTAAGCTTTTCACTAAAATATGCAATAGGTTTGGAATCTTTTATCAAAACAGCCCCAATCCCTAACCTAGATGCATCACATTCAATTTCAAAAGCTTTATCAAAATTAGGCAAGCTCAACAATGGTGCATTTGTTAATTTATCTTTCAAAGTATTAAAAGCTCTTTCATGCACATCATCCTACTTAAACACAACATTCTTTTTAACAAGCTCATTCAAAGGTGCAGTAATAGAACTAAAATTTTAAACAAACCTTCAATAAAAACTTGCCAAACCATGGAAGCTTTTTACCTCGTTTGCATTCTTTGGTGTAGGCCATTCACTAATTGCCTTTACCTTTTCCTCATCAACACGAACTCCATGGGAACTCACAATGAAACTAAGAAATATCACAGATTCCAAACAAAATGAGCACTTCTTAAGATTAGCATACAACTTGTGCTCCCTCAATATGCAAAAGACAACATGTAAATGATTTATATGTTCATCCAAACTTTTACTATATACTAAAATGTCATCAAAGTATACTACCATAAATTTTCCAATGAAAGCACACAACACAGGATTCATTAACCTCATGAATGTACTACGTGCATTCAAACCAAATGGCATTACCAACCACTCATACAATCCATACTTAGTTTTAAATGTAGTCTTCCATTCATCACCTTCTTTCATTCTAATTTGATAGTAGCCATTCTTTAAATCTATTTTAGTAAACAAAAAAGAGCCATGCAATTCATCCAACATATCATCTAATCTAGGAATTGGATGTCTATACTTTACAGTGATTTTGTTGATGGCTCGACAATCCACATACATATGCCATGTTCCATCTTTTTTTGGAACTATGATGACAGGTACTGAACATAGGCTAAGGCTTTCCCTTACGAATCCTTTCTCCACCAATTCATCCACTTGCCTTTGAATCTCCTTTGTCTCCTCTGTATTGGCTCTATAAGCTAGTCGGTTTGGAATTGAAGCTTCAGGCATAAAATTAATTTGATGTTCGATACCTCTCAAGGGAGGTAAACCATATGGAATCTTCTTGGAAAATAAATCATCAAATTCCTATAATAGAGAAACAACAACACTTGGCAAAGAAGGGTTAAGCTCATTAGTTGAAAGATACACATCCTTGTACATAAGTATAAGTAATTATGGCCCTGACATTAAGATATTTTTAACCTTACTTTTTTCCAGCAAATGCACTCATTCTTTTGTATTTCTCTCCTTTTTCCACACTTTCTTTTTCACTCTTACTCTTTTTTTCAATTTCAGTTTTTCTTTTCTCTTGCTCATTCTCTTTCTTTTCTTGTTCACTCTCTATCTTTCTCTTTTCCTCTATTTCACTCCACTATTTTTCTCTCAATCTACATTCTTTTGCTATCCTCACTTGATCCTCATAAGCTTGCATAGGAGAGAGATGGGTTAGTATAAAAATTTTGTTATTAAAGTCAAAAGTATACCGATTTTTGTACCCATCATGAGTGACCCTCCTATTAAATTGCCATGGGCGCCCCAAAAGAATATGGCCAACATACATTTGGGCTACGTCACACACAACTTTATCCTTATACTTCCAAATGGAGAAGGAAACCAATACTTGTTTGGTTACTTTGATTTCCCCACAATCACTCAACCATTGCAGCTTGTATGGCCTTGGGTGCTTCACAGGTTTCAATTGTAACTTGTCCACCAACAAAGTACTAGCCACATTAGTGCAACTCCTATTATCAGTGACCATTGTGCAAATTTTGCCTTTGACCATGCATCTTGTATGAAAAATCTGCTCTCTTTGTTCCTCATCACCATCTTCCTTTGGTTGAATGCTCAAAGCTGTTCTAGCTACCAACAAGTCCCCTTTCATTGGTCCTGCAATCTCAACATCTGAATAATCTTCTAAGGGAGGCATTTCATCCTCACTACAGCTGGCACTTTCAATCACTCCATTGTCTCTTACCACCATGACTCGCTTGTTTGGGCATTGTGAGGCAATGTGCCCAAAACCCTGGCACCTGAAACACTTAATGTCATGAGTCTTAGTAGGAGTTATTGAATCAATTTTACCTTTGGGTATAGCATTATACTTCTTAGACTTAGGTTCATCTTTTGATTTGAACACAGTTTTGTTGTCCTTCCAATTTGACTTCCATAACTAACTAGAAGATGAAGTAGCTCTTGAGCCCCTAGAATTGAGTTGCCGTTCCACCTTAATAGCCTTGTGTAGTAGCTCCTCCATATCCACATAGTGTTGTAAATCCATTGTGTCGGCAATCTCTCTATGTAAACCTCCAATAAACCTTGCCATTGTAGCCTCTCAGTCCTCATCTATGTTAGCTCTAATCATCGCAATCTCTATCTTTTTGTAATAATCCTCCACACTCTTAGAGCCTTGGACCAAACTTTGAAGCTTCCTTTGCACATCCCTATAGTAATGATTATGGATAAATCGCTTCCTCATGACTATCTTCATGTCCTCCCAACTTCGAATAGGCCTCTCACCATTGCTCCTCCTTTTTTGTTGAAGATCATCCCACTAAATACTTGCATAATCAGTGAATTCTACTACTGCCAACCTCATCTTTTTCTCCTCGGAATAGTTATGGCAGTCATATACATGCTCGACCTTCCTTTCCCACTCCAAATATAACTCAGGATCATTTTTACCTTGACACTCAGGAATCCTCATTTTAATGCTTCCCAAGTTGTTGTCTCTTTTCTCAACAACCCTCTTTCGTTTCCTAAAGTGAGATTCTCCCTCATCCGATTCAACCTCATCACTATCCTCATACTCCTAACTTCTCGAAGGCTTTGATTTGCTTAGAGTTTGCAAATCATCTATCCTCAAACTGAGTGTCTTCATTTGATCCATCATATCCACAACTTCATCTCAGGATCTTGGTGTTCACTTCCACTATTGCTCATTATGATTTTACCTATAAAGAAAAGGGTTAGTGTAAAACAAATTGATTCCTCACCAACTCAACTCACGTGTTTCATTCACGAAATGTTTGCTCCACTCGTGTTTCACTCTTCTTTTTTTTTTTTTATGGCCTTTCTCTGAATTAAGCTCACCACTCAAGCCTTTTACCACTCTTTTAGATCCTTACACTAGCTCTTATAAAGAACTCTATCAATGCTCTCACTAAGATAATAAGTGACAAAAGAAATTGAGGTCTGAAATTTTAAAGAAAAAACAAAGGTGTGATGAAAAAAATTAAAGGTGCAATTTTCTTTTTTTTTTTTTTTTGTAACTATATTTGGATCAATAAGGACACAAGAACACGAATAGATTCAACTTTTTTTTTTTTTAAACAATTGGATCAACAAATTTCAACTTGTTGGAATTGAATCTCCAAGAAGTTAGACAAAGTAACAGGTCTGATTTTTTTTTTCTTTTGACAAATTTAGAAACAAGAAAATAAGGGATACGTATTATTGATTTGAAGAGCCAAAGCTCTGATACCAAATGATGTGACCCACTAGCTATAGAGAGCTAGGAATCGATTATATTGAATCAAAACCCAAAGATCAATTAAACAAGAATAAAAGAAAAGCTTGACCCCAATTCACACCTGTTGAAGAGAACCAAAGCTATAAGGAGATGAGTGCCACAAGTTACCTTGATAAGTTCAGATTTAAGTCCTAAACAAGAACTTAGAAGAATCTCTCACTTGAAGAAAATTCAAAGAAAAGTTATTATTATTGATCAAAATTTAACTTTTCAATTACAATGGAGCCTTTAATTTATAAGGAGGCTGAAACTTTACGAACTTAACTAATATAGGAAATCTATTTCTATAAGGAAATAAGAAATCTATTTCTATAGGAACTCAACTAAAAATCCTTATGGAGAGTAGAATCCTAATTAAGAAGTCCTTATTGGAAAATATAATTCCTAATTAAGAAATTAACTCCAAAAATTAAACCAAATAAAATAAAATTGATGTAGACCTTCTAATATATCAAGTTCAGGGCCCATAACTGCATAGAGTTCATTAAAAACATAAAATTCATAAAATTTTAGAGAAAATGGACTGAAAGCCCATCATGCCCGCGACAGGTGTCGCACCTATGACGCGATGGCTTGGAGGCTCCCTGTTGCGCCCGCACTACTAGTGCACCTGCACTAGGGGAAGTAGTTTGAGCTCATTGCAACTGTGACAAGTGTCGCGACCGTGACACGTTCAGTCTTCACCATTTCCTAGTTCTTCACCTCCATTTTGTAGCCAAGTGTAGGTGATCAGTCTTTGGGAAGATTTTGGCATCTTTTAGATAGTATGGAGGCCTTCTAAAGTTGATTCTTCATCTTGCATTTCCATGATCAACCCTTGCAAAGTTTGTTTCATTTTCTTTGCTCTTGACATCATTGGACTTGCAATTCCTTCCAAAGGATCTTGGGAAGATTTTGTAATCATAGCTCCTTAATCTCTATCAATTATGTTACGAGTCGACAAGGCAGCAGCTTTCACTCTATATTATGTTATGAGTGGACAATGCAGCAGCTTTCACTCTATATTATGTTACGAGTGGACAAGGCAGCAACTTTCACTCTATATTATGTTACGAGCGGACAAGGCAGCAACCTCTACTCTATATGTGTTATAAGTTATAAGTTGATTTCTATAAACCTTGTTAAGTTGTTATCTATGAACTATTAATCATAAATTTTGAACGATGAGCTATGAAATCTTCTAAGGGATATATGTTATTGTATAAGTCGTATTGTTTACTCATTGAGATCATCTATCTCACTCCTTTTTCCTTATGTGGTTCCATGTAAGCATTATAAGGAGGCAAGGTGATCACTCAAGCTACCTACTTCTGTTAGGAAATTCCCTTATCAAAGTTATAATAATACCATGTTATGATGAGTCCTTAGATGCTCCAGGAGTTGTTATGGGAATTTACTTTAAGATATTATGCTGGAGGATTTACTTGGAGTCTTATTCTTATTTTCTTATGAATTGTAATAAAGTATATTTTTAGCTTCCACAAATTAAGGTTTTTCCTTTATAAAAGGTTTTATTAAGTTAATGTATGAGGTTCGGTATGATCCTAGGTTTTAGTACGATCCTAGGCAGTATTTGTATAAGTATAAATGGGTTTTACGGGTGTGGGTGACCTTATGTCTCCCTATATTCTAGGACCGCCATGTCTCAGAAGTTGGGATGTGACATTTTTACTAAGTCAAATCCTTTTTTAACTTAAATTTTCATTTTTCATATACCAAAGTCTACATTCATTTTTAATTTTTCCACACCATATGATGATCATCATTCAGATAAATGAGATCCTAACCATTCAACTTGATTTAATCATAGCCATTCATTTTGATTAAATCCTAACCATTGGATTAAGTGTGATTAAATCATCACCACTCAACATTCCATATACATAAGTAAAAATTATGTTCATTTTCATCATTTGGCTAACTCTACACTAAAAATACCACACCAAGAAAAGAAAAACCTCTCCATATTAACATCAACATAAAAGCTAAAAATCAAGGTTTTTCACGAATCTAAAGACAAGGAGAAGGACATTGTCTAAGAGTGCAAGGAGCACTACTAGCATCAAGGCTAAATGTCATGACCTAATTTCTAGGTGGTGATGGTTCTAGAGCTTAGGGAGACATAAAGTCACCTAAATCCATAGAACCCCATTGAACTTATTATCATTTACTACATTCCATTTTATAGCTTATCCCAAGATCGAAACCCCATTCACTCTTTAGCATTTCCATTGTTACTTTAACCATTCATTTACAGTCAATGCACTTTAATATTATTTTATAACCATTGATTAACATATCATTCATAAGTATTAATAAATGCTATCTAGACATTCTTATCATAAATATGTATATATAGCAGCTATTATCATTTGTTTATAGTACTTCCAAATATAATAAATTTTAATACTAAGCCTTTAGATATGTAACAACCCACACCCACCTTAAGAATTTTCATGACAATTTGCTTGACTTAGAAATATTAAGACTAAGTGTGTGCTTTTATGGGAATTTATGTGTTATGTGATTAATGAATATGTGGCATGTTAAATTAATTTTAATATGCATAATATGAGTTATTATTCTGAAATAAATAATTTATACAAAGTGCATTAGCATAAAATAATTTATTTTTCATAAAATAAATTTTCATGCAAAAAGGCTATTTTTATGCATAAAATAATTTTTATGAGTATTTTAAAATAATTTTTAAATAAATGTTTTGGGCGAAATTTTAATGAAAATAATAAGAAAAATATTTTATTTTTAATTATCTATAATTAGCCCCAAAATTAATTAGGAAGCCCAAACACCCAAAAGCCCACTACACTAAAACACTCCTAACCTAGCTCATTAAGGGTAATCTTAGAAATTGCCCAAAACCCTACATATGTAATGAGAATTTTGGCCAGCCCTTGATTTCTAGTAGCTACCATTCTATTTTTCACTACAAAAAAATCTCCCAAAATAATTCTCTACCGAAATTCTCAAAAACACTTTCAATTTTGCGATTTCTTGACTGTAATCGTAACTTTTTCTTCTCTTTCGATTTCCTATTTGATTTCTATGAAATAAATTATGAGAAAATTATTTTGAAATTAATATTTACTGATTTCTAAAGATTTAATTCAATTTGGGTAAATTTTTGAAAGAGAAATTAATTTCTCTATCGAAATCACCAACCTTTGTATGTGATTTTTCCAAAGGTGAATCCTACAACTCAAATTGAAATTTTCATGCCTAAACATTACCAAAGGGGGAAATTTTTACATGCTTCTATTCTAAACTAATTTAGATGAAAAATATTAGATTAAATCATATTTTTGCATATTACTGTAATGACCGAAAAGTTTTAGAAAATAAGGAAATTCAAAGTTTTCATCTTAGAACATGAAAGTTGAAAAATTTTGTGATTATATATATATATATGACTGCCAAATTGTGTGTTTATGAATTCTAAATTGACAATTGTTATGTTTGGATGGAAAATAATGATTTAAATCATGTGTTTATATATTACTGTAATGATTGGAAAACACTAGAAAGCTAGAAAACTCATGATTTTCACTCTAAACCCTAAACTTGGAATTTTGTTGCATAAGAAACATCTATGGCTGCTGAATTGTGTATATTAATGTTCTAAACTATATTTGTTGAGATTGAATGAAAAATAATGGTTTAAAATATGAGTTCACATATTACTGTAATGACCAAAAAGTACCAAATACAAGAAAGGTTTATGGTTTTCACCCTAACATCTAAAGTTAGAAAATTTTCATGCATATGGATTTATATATGTGCCATTTCCTTATGGGTTAATATTCTAAAATAATTTTTGTTTTGATTACATGAAAAATCTTGGTTCAGACTATATTTCTACGTATTACTATACTAGACGAAAAGTGCGAAAAGTAAGAAAATTCAGTTTTTCCCTTTAATGGAGCATTCAGCCTACATTGGGATTATCCCAATGTATATAATTTTGATGGGATGCATTTTGTTGATTATTGACATGTATGCATGAATGATAAATAGTTAAATTGCATGTTCGTTGAAGGAATGACTCTAGACAAGGCTAGAGGCAATTTGGTATACTTAAGGCATCTTAATCTTAGATTGTGATTAATATGTGAATGTGATTGATAATACGGAAGTAGGTTGTATGATGACTTGATAATGAATTAATGATCTTGAATTGATGAAGAGATTGATTGAATAAATTAGTCATAAGAGATCAGCTTGACACTTGAAAGGTTATTTGTTAAGTTGACATATATGGAAGTGTTAAGTGTACTAAGATGATTATTAAAGGGAATTGATATTAAAACAATGATATTGTGTTAACCTTAGAAAGGTATTGACATGAATTATAATATGTTTTCATATAGGCCTGTGAAGGCTAAGTGTACAAGACTTTTAAAGTCAACATGTATGTGCAAGTGATGAAGTGCACTTATATGTGCAACTCTAAATGTATGTGAATGTTATATGTGCATGAGGCAGTTATGGGATAGGATAGCATCATGATTAAATAAATACTAAGTATTGAATTAAATATTATGTTAGAGCTTAAGGAGTTTTAAAGGTTTAAAAGGGCTACATGTACTAGGAGCAAATGTCATATCACAACTTTAGAGATATGATGATCCTAGAACACAGGGAGACATAAGGTCACCCACACCCCCATTGACACATATACAAATCATGCCTAGGATCATACCAAACCTCATATAATAAATCATTTAAAACATTATATGAAAATATTTAGTTGCAGAAGACAGTAATTAGACACTTCACATATAATCTATAAAGAAATAATATTCATAATCCACTCGGAAGCTTAAGAAATAATAACATGTCAAATAAACATAAAAAATAAATATTCATAGAAAATCTAATGACAACACTTTATAGCATGGTATTATTAATGACTTTGACAAGGAATCCCCAAGCAAAGTAGAATGCTTGAACGATCACCTTGTCTCCTCACATTTGCTTACCTGGAACCACATAAGGAAAGAAAAGGGGTGAGATAGATGATCTCAATGAGTAAATGATATAGCATATATATTAACATATATTCCTTTAAAAAGGAAACTCATAGCTTATACATATAGTTAATGATTTACAATTTATAAATCAAGGTTGCAACTTAGCAAGGTTTACAGAAATCACACTTATAACACATAACACGTAGAGTGAAGGCTATTGCTCTATCACTTGAACACAGAGAGGAAAGGTGGCCTTATACCAAATTCTAACTCTTATCATATAGAAGGCATGAAGCTAATCAGGCCCCACAGCTAGAACCACCCCCTCTAGCTATGGTGGATATACAACCCCTATCTATTGGGTTAAGACTATGTGCACAGGTTTCGATGATTACCTGTATTAATATGAGGACTTCTGCATAAAGGGTTAAAGGTACCATAGCTAGAGCTAATGGTATTCACATAAAATAATAACATTTAAGGTAATAATAACATGTATCACAATAACAATAGTAGTTTAACTTTTGAACAAAAGATACAATGATAGTGTAGTTCCAGAAAGAATGTAAGTTAGGGCAACAATCATAAGGAATTATCATTGGATAACAAAAAAAAAAGTTTTGGACCAATTGTCTTTTGGCATCACAAGCTTAACAAGGAAATCATAAAGTTTCATTTTAGAATAGAAAGAACTTGGGTTTCAAGAATGTCAAAGGCTCACACAACATGATAGCTTGTACTTGTAACAATATCATAATATTCACTCACACTTGTAGCATGAATATAGGAGTTTACTCACCTTGTGGTTCCTTTGCTCCTAGTACACGTAGCCCTTTTGAACCTCTAAAGCTCCTCAAGCTTTAACATAATATTTAATTCCATACTTAGTATTTATTTAATCATGATGCTATCCTATCCCATAGCTACCCCATGCACATATAACATTCACATACACTTAGAGTTGCATATACAAATACACTCGTCAATTGCACATAACATGTTGACTTAAAAAAAAATCTTGTACACTTAGCCTTTGTAGGCCCATATGCAAACAAATTTCAATCATATCAATACCTTTCTAATGTTAATACAATATCATTACCATAATATCAATTTACTTTATTAATCACCTTAGTACACTTAATACTTCCATATATATTAACTTAACATTAACTTTTCAAGCATTATGCTTATCTCTTATAACCAATTATTTTCAATCAATCTCTTCATAACTTCAAGATCATTAATTCATTATTAACTCATCATAACATCTATTTCCATATTTCCAATCACATTCACATTCTTATCATAACATAAGGTTAATATACCTTAAGTACACCTTAAGTGTACCAAAGTGCCTTTAAGCTTATCTAGGGTCATACCTTCAACTAACATGCAATTTTATCATTTATTATACATGCCTATATGTCAATAATCATCAAAATACATTGCATAAAAATTATAGACATTGAAATAAAAATTCCATTGTAGGCCGAATACATTATCAAGGGAAAAACTGAATTTTTCTTACTTTTCGCACTTTCCGTCTATTATAGTAATATGTAAAAACATGGTTTGAACTAAGATTTTTCATCTAAACTCAACAAAAATCATTTTATAACATTAATTTACATGAATCAATAGCCATATGTGACATGTACATGAAAATTCTAATTTTAGGTTTTAGGATGCAAAACCATGAGTTTTCTTGTTTTTGGTATTTTTCTATCATTACAGTAATATATAAAAAGGTGGTTTAAACCATTATTTTTCATTAAATCATAGAAAATGTCAGTTTAGAACATCTTCATGTATGATTCAGCAGCCATAGATAATAATTATGCATGAAAATTCCATAGTTTAAGGCTTAGGGTGAAAATCATGTGTTTTTGCGCTTTTCACTCATTGCAGTAATATATAAACACATGATTTGAGTCATTACTTTTCATCCAAACAAAATAAATATTAGTTTAGAATATTAAACATCACAATTCAGCATCCATAGAGTTATCAAACCAAAGAATTTTCCAACTTTCAAGTTCTAAAGCGAAAACCTTGAATTTTCTTGTTTTTTGAAACTTTTCTATCATTCCAGCAATATGCAGAAATATGATTTAATATAATATTTTTCATCAAAACACATCAAAAATCAGTTTAGAAATCAATTATTTAGAAATTGCCCCCCATTAGTGATGTTTATGCATAAAAAATTGAATTTTAAGTTACAGGATTCACCTTTAGAGGAATCGCGTGGAAAGATTTGTGTTTTTGGTAGAGAATTAAATTCCTCCCTCAAAAACTCACCCAAATAGAATTAAATCTATTAAAATTAAACAACTAGTTCAAAATAATGTTTTCATAATTTATTTCATAGAAATTAGATAGGAAATTGAAAGAGAAGAAAAATTTATGAATACGGGCGAGAAATCATAAAATTAAAAGGTGTTTTCTTAATTTTGGTAGAGAGAAATATTTTGGGAGAACTTTTCTATCAAGATATAGAAAAATAGAGTGGTTGCTACTGGAATGAGAGTGCTGGCCAAATTTTAGGTATTTAAATATAAGGTTTTAGGCAATTTCCAATAATACCCTTAATGAGCTACGTTAGGAGTGTTTTAGTATAGTGCACTTTTAGGTATTTGGGTTTTTTATTTAAACTAGGGGCTGATTATGGGTAATTAAAAAAATATTTTTCTTATTATTTTTATTAAAATTTTCCCCAAAATATTTATTTAAAAATATTTTAAAAATACTCACAAAATTATTTTATGCTTAAAAATTGCATTTTTATATGAAAATTCATTTTACGAAAAATAAATTATTTCATGCAAATGCATTTTTAGATGTGAGTTGTTACAGGAACCACAAGGTAAGTAAATATTATGCTATTATTACAAGTACAAGTTATCATGATATGTGTACCTTGATATTCATGAAACCCAAGATCTTCACTACTTCTAAAATGAAACTCTATGACTTCTTTGTTAAGCTTGGGTTGCCAAAGGACAATTAGTCTAAAACCATTTTTTATTATACAATGATAATACCTTTATGATTATTGCCCTAATTAAATTTTTTTTGCAACTACACTATCATTGTATCTTTTGTTCAAAAGTTAAACTGCTATTGTTATTGCCATAAATGTTATTGTTGCCTTAAATATTATTGTTATATGTGATTACCATTAGCTCTAGCTACGGTACCTTTAACCCTTTATGCAAAAATCCTCATATTAATCAGAGTAATCATCAGCTATGTGATCCTCATACCGATGCGAGTATTCATCAGCTATGTGTTCGAGTGATTATGGCAATAGCCTTCACTCTGTATGTTTGAGTGATTATGGTAGCAGCCCTCACTCTATGTGTTATGTGTTATAAGTGTAATTTTTGCAAATCTTGTTAAATTGTAAACCTTGATTCATGGATGGTAAAACATGAACTATGTGTTATAAGCTATGGGTTTCCTTTAAAAAAAAAAAAAAAGGGATATGTGTTATCATATTTGCCATATTATTTACTCATTGAGATCATCTATCTCACCCCTTTTTCTTTGTGTTGTTCCAGGTGAGTAGTATGAGGAGGTAAGGTGATGGCTCAAGCATTCTACTTCACTCGGAGAAATGCCTTTTCCAAGATAATTAGTTTAATATGTTATGAAGAGTTATCCTTAGACACTCAAGGAATATTTATTTTTAGATGTTGATTTTGAAATGTTATCTTTTGAGGTTTTAATTGGATTCTAAATATTATTTCCTTATAGATTATGTTTAAAGTATATTTTAACTATGCTTTCGCAACTTAAGGTTTTCTAAAAAAAAAAAAAAAGGGTTTATTTAAGTTAATGTAAGAGGTTTAGGTATGATCCTAGGCAATATTTGTATAAGTATAAGTGGGTTATATAGGTGTAGGTGACCTTATGTCTCCCTATACTCTAGGACTGTCATGCCTCCAAAAATGGGATGTGACAAGATACCATGGAGCTCTAGATCAATTATCCTTGGGATGACACATGCAAAACACAAAAACATAGAATTTTAGTAGAGCAAGTCCCAAGCGGAGAAGCATAGCTTGGAACTTTATCTTGCTAATGAATCACCTTGACTGAAAAAATTTTGAACAACTATGGAATGAGACAAGCTTAGTGATTACATAATAATATAACATAATATGAAGGCATTATAAGATATCACTTGGATAGGTTCATGATAGCAATGGAATGATGTTAATCAAAATTAGTCATTTTGAACTTTATAACATGTTTTAGCAAAAATAATAATGTCTTAGAAGTGAAAAGCTTCCCATGAATATTAAAGAGTGGTGGCCTAAGCTTTGCTCACTCACATACATTACACTACATGAGGCTAATTAGGCTTTATGGTTAGGCATTCCCTCTAATAGAGGTTGGGTACTCTTGCTCTACCCATGGTCTTATACAATGTGCATAGGGTCTTATGTATTTCCTTACACCATAGAGGATTTATGCTTAATCATAAGTATCAATGAAAGACATATCCAAGGTCTATGATAGGAATTCAATAGAAAATATTTTGGCATATTAATCATTCTCATCATTGAGCACAACATGGGACTAATATAAAAGGCTCATCATGGTCAAAAATCATATAAGAAAGATATAGATTTCCAATGGCTCAATGTTTGCCTCAAAATATATTGTCCAAAAGTGACCCGCAAGTATACGGGGCAATTTTAGTATATTCGAAGCACCTACGGTCGTATCGCTCGAGGAATTGCAAATGGAAATCACTAGTTCCTTTTTAAAGAAAATTGAATGTAAAAAGGTTTGTTTGATTTGAATTTGAAAAGAAATAATTACAAAATAGGAAATTGAAAGAAAATGTTGATTAAAATGGAATAGGTTTAAATGCGATGAATGAAGGATGCCTAGGGTTTATATTTAGTTTATCATTCCTATATGTTCATGAATATACCTAATTGATTATGCTAAAGGTCTTAGTTTCTAATAATTAAAAGGATTAAATCAATCTATTAGCAATCACATTCATAGAAATCATTTTATCAAATTATATATCAAAAACTAAAACCTAATCTTAAAACTTATATTTCTAATTAGTTTTAAGATCCTAAAGGAATGAAATCCGAAATTGAA